>BQNB010029611.1:4953-55613 GCA_026074375.1 Tanacetum coccineum
TTTAAACAATTTATTTAGAATATTTATCAGAAAAATAAACTTTTAATTTTCGTTTGCGACGATTTATGTCGTAGCTAAATTGATTTCTTAATTTCATTTAATTTATTTATTTAAATTATTTATTAATTCAATGTATATTTTTAAAAATGTTAATACTTTGCGACGGCATTTATCGTAGCTAAGTTGACACTACAAAAAATGTTTGCGTCACTTTAGCTACGACACGCGTCGTCGCCACGTACTGCTGTTTTTTCTCGAATTCTTCCTGAAAAAATCTACCAAAACCAAGCCTATAAATAGCCCAAAACTATGATACTAAAACCAAGCCTATAAATAGCCCAAAAAATCTACCAAAACCAAGCCTAAAAATCTACCAAAACCATGAGATGTAGTGTGAGTCGAAATTATATTGACATACATGTGATGTCGGCATGTCGCGTTTATATTGATTTAAAATTATATTTAAGAATAATATATAATTTTTGTAACACATTTATAAATGGTTATAAACTTTAGCCACGACATTGTCGTAGCTAAGATTCAGGATTTTTTTATCAAATACATATACGAAAAAGTGTGGAGGAAAACGAAAAAGTGTGGAGGGAAACGAAAAAGTGAGGAGGGAAGAAATTTTTTGGAGGAACAGTACATGTGATGTTGGCATGTCGCGTTTATATTGATTTAAAATTATATTTAAGAATAATATATAATTTTTGTAACACATTTATAAATGGTTATAAACTTTAGCCACGACATTGTCGTAGCTAAGATTCAGGATTTTTTTTATCAAATACATATACGAAAAAGTGTGGAGGAAAACGAAAAAGTATGGAGGGAAACAAAAAAGTGAGGAGGGAAGAAAAATTTTGGAGGAACAATTTTAGCTACGACATCTGTCGTAGCTATTGTGATTCTCTAATTTTTTTTAACAATTTTACATAAATTAATGCTTCAAATGTATATTAAATTTATTTTAAATTCTTTCTTTTATAAAAAAATATTGTAATTATGTTATTATTTTAGCTACGACGAATGTCGTAGCAAAAATGGTTTTATCCTTATTAATAAGCGAACTTAATAACAAATAAGTGGACTAAATTACAAAAATATATTTTGCAAATTTTGAAAAATAATGGCGAGGACTTATGTCGTCGCTAAAATAGTGGGTCACGCAGTCAACCATTGACACAAAAAATGTGTTGAATAAGTGGGCCATATGCCAACTTTAGCTACGACATGAGTCGTAGCTATATTTTTCCCTAGCCAAAAGTTGAAATTGTTGTAGTGGGAGGCGTGTTTGTAATGATAGGTTACTGGTTGGGTTTATTTCGAGTTTCAACCATAATATTTGTGTTTTGTGAAAAAAAATGTTGTTTCTGAATGAAGTTGATATGTTATATTTACATTTGTATTTGCTACAGATTTTCAGATTTTAGTTTGTTTATGCAGTAAAGAGAACGTTCTAATTTTTTTTTGTTATTATGTTTATAACTAATGACCACTTTTTTTGTCTTTAATGCTACGGATTATGACGACTTTCTCGTCACTAATAGTAAATAAAAGTGACGACGAATCATTCGTCACTTTCATCATTGTGACAAATATTTTCGTCACTAACGGGGTTAAAAGTGACCATTATTCTGGTCACCGATTAGTGACGAAGTTTATATTGGTCTCAAATTATTTAGCGACGGACCTTGAGTGACGACTAGTAACGAGCTGAATTTTGGTCACTAAATGGTTTTGTGACCAACATCTACATTGTTAGTGACCAAACTCATTTTGTCACTAATGGCCGATTTTATTGTAGTAAATCTCTCTGCTAGTTGCACTCCCATATCATTTATCACTGTCCATGCCACCAATCGGAAACAAATTGTTGGTTGTGGTTGGCCCATAACAGGGTGAAGATAATCAATAGCCTAGCTAATTACCAAATAAGATTACCGAATATCACTTGATGTCGTGTGATCACTTTTTAAAGAAGATTATTCGACCTTATGCATGGGTTACACGAATACCTCATTGGGATAAAACCAAGTGCTTGTTCTTGTTTTAGGCACAAATCAAGAACCTTCACTTCTAAGTGTTTTATGTTTTATGTCTTTTGTCTCATGCAGTTTTAATCCTCTATTTATAGGGGATATATTCCAACCCTAGTCAATGGAATTATGAGAGATTATAGGAGATATAATCTTTTTCATAATTAGCATCCATGATTTTAGAAATTAGTGGTTACATGACCAATTTAAACATGGCCATTAATGCAGTCAAACTTGCCACTTGAATATGTCAAAGTTGTTACAAGTTAATTGAATTCATTCCAGCGAGGTCAATCATTCAGCGTCCTGAGCCATCAGCTAACTCACTGAAGAGTATACAAGCTGAAGGTTCAATACTGAAAAGACTCACGGATGAGTTAACCCACTGAGGATACATCCTCTGATGGGTTACTTCATGATGGTATCCTTCAGCTTACTATTCAGGGAGTACAAAGCTGAAGCCATCAGACTGATGAATACCATTCAGTGAGTGAACTCACTAAACTTCATCTACGACCTGAATTCTCTTTTACCACTATTAGAGTTAGGGTGCTCAGTGACCTATGGGAGTACACTCCGTACCTCCAGTCCCATTACCCGGTATGAACTGAACCCACAATTAAACTAAATTTCCAACACAAATTACCCGAGAAAGGCACCGAATAAGAAAATACGGTTCGGGACATAGAGGTCAAACAATAGATTGAGTTCGACACTATTGAGTACAAAGATTTTGTTGACAAAAAGTTTCGGGTAACGAGTTTTCATGTCAGCGATCTAGCTAGTTATTTTGCGAAACAAATTTTAAGTAAAGGATTGTAACAAGTTAAGAATGAAGAAGTTTGGTCTTAGAAAAGTGGTTCAAAACTATAACAATATGTATTTAATTGATTTACTTAAGTATCTAACTATTTCATTATTTTTGAAAGTGGTTGACACTTGGTTATGGCTTCAAGATCTTTTCTAACTTCTTGTTCGTTTCTTGGTTTCACATGTTATATGATGATATCTCTTATACTCTTTTGTTTTTAAGAACAAATATTTGGGTATTAAAAGAGAAAACTGAGATCGTTTCTTTTGTTTATGTTGGAATATCGACCAATAATTCGGAAACTAGAAAGCGGAACTTGAGCTATGTTGAAAACGCGACACCCCCCCTTGTACACGACATAAAGTAAACGACACACGTATATGCTCTCAAACGATTCTTTATTGAGAACTAGAAAAGATATACAGTACAATGAAGCCCCTCCCCCTCACCTCCTTTTATAGAGATGAAGGGGAAGATTTCAGTTCCTAATAGAAGAAGGAAACCGACTCCTTAACTTGGAGTACAAGTCAAGAAAACAAGATACAAACTATTATGGCTTCCTAAAGTCCTAACTGACTATTATGCATGCTAAACTAATAAGTAAACATTGGCCCCTCTAATTTGCTAATTTGAATACTAATATATAACAATTTCCACCTTTAGTATCATATTTGCATTATCTGATACGTAACAACTTCAAACAGTGTTGGAAACTCAGACGGAGATGCCTTTGTCAATATACAAGTAGCAATAATTGCCACTAACCTTAGCTTAGCCCCTGACTCTATTGAGAGTCCCTTTAGCCGAATAACCTCCTTCATTGTTTCCAGTAAGTGTCATATACCCCGCTTCAGTAGTCGACAAAGCCTCCATGTGTTGTAACTTAGCTTCCCCAGCACATCCACGTATCATGAACCCGTACCCTATGATTGATCTACCCACAGTGATCGATCTTCCCATGGCATAGTCAAAATCCACAAAAAATTGTATGTTCGTCTGTAATCCACGATCAAACCCATCCAACATACCCACATCTGTAGATGCTATGTCAGGTCTCGTGCAGACCGCTTGATACACCTGGCTTCCAACCGCATATGTATATGACCACTTACCATTCTTTTCCACATCACAATCTCCTGATAGACTAACTTCCAACGACAGTATAGAGTGTCCCTCCAACAAAGTCTGTACCGACTTACCGTTGTAAACCCTGGACTGTGACACCCTCAGAGTATTACCACTCTGATCCCTAACGACCTCCATACCAAGTATATTATCCTTTGCTTCATCTAGCAAACCCTTGATATCCCAGATCTCAGCCTTGCACACACAAGAAAAAACCATATCATTTATATAGAGAAATAGATGTACGAACATACCTGGTGTATACTTCCAGTAATAGCCTTCACTGTCGTAACTGCTTTTCCTGCAATCGTTGTCGAGCACATACACAAATGACCGATCATCCATATCTTCTTTCAATCTAGCATTCCTCTTGGAAATTACCTCACAAGCAACCGTGTCATTGAAAGTCAATAACTCGTGTGCATTTATCTTCTCTGATGCAATGATGTGTTCGGTCGTTGTAGGACTTCAACAAGAAGTTTTACAACTCCCTAGGCAGTGTACCTAACCGTTGTAGTATAGTATAGGCAAGACTCGAGGGTTGTTATCGTTCTCTTGGGGAATAGGTTGGGAAGGCTCGAACAGAATCTAACAAAGGTCTACGGGGTTGAGAGAAGATTCTTTTTGTATTTTTATATTTTTATAAAAGCAAGTAAATATCATTGGTTGAGAGGTTGTTGGTTTTTAACTAATTAAACCAATTATAAATTTAAACTACTTTGGTGATAACTTATATGATAAACGAACGTATTTACTTAATCATGCACTACTCCTTAGTTTGCTTCTCCTAATATTGTTGCTTTGTCACACTTGTAATGATCTGTGTAAGTATTTCCTAAGTCATGAACGAATTACACGAACCCGTGTCGTCCGTACAGTAATAATTCCTTAAGACAACGCACAAGTAAGGTAGTATGAAGCTATTACAAGCCCCTAAAGAGTATATTACATTCAATTAAATACCTTAAAGAGGGATCAACCATATAAGGGGTAAGGTAGTATAAAGACTGTTATCGATGGTATCCTTTCCACACACTCGCGTTTCCCCTCGACGTCTATGCAATTTAATAACTATGGCTAAGTTTTCTAAAGCCTAACACGGATATCCATCACAAGAAGCAACGTTTAAAGGATCTACAAACTAAGTTTCATGCAATCATAAGTAAATACTAATAGATCTAGCCTTGCATAATAAACAAGAAAGAAGAACAAGAATAAATCATAAAACACATAGACATATTGAGTGATTACTGAATAATGAACTTTCAACACACACAACAAGCAGGGATAAAAGATCATAAAATAGGGTTCTAAGGGCCCCTAAAAACGGCCTAAAAAGCTTCTACACTCGAACATTTAAGTTAGGTATCATCTCCCAAAGTTACACACTAAACCCTAAAAACGGATTTGTATATATAGAAAAAGAGACGCGACGGCGTCGCGTTATATCTTGACATCGTCGCCCCGTAGAATCTTCTAGGGTTTCTTTAAGTCGGCTACATTCTGACGCCGTCTGGAAATCTTTGACGCCGTCTCTTGAATGACCCGGACGCCGTCGCTTATGCTTTGCGACGCCGTCTCCACGGTTTGTGAGATTTTCCTCAATTTAGTTTGTGTAGAGTCGTGGTCTTGTCTGTTTCTTCTCTAATTGAGCCCAAGTTATGTGTATTTCCTCCAAAAGTCATCCAAGTGCTAAAAATACAAAAACAAACGATTAAGCACACAATCTGGGCATATTTGCATGATTTAGGGGGTTAAATGACCTCGAAAAAAGTGTATAAAATGACACCTCATCATGCAGGAACTGCAAAAGCAGTATCATTACTATCTTTTCTATACCTGAATAGCTCACATGCTGAGTGTTGCTCCTTATCACGTAGGGGATGATAGTCTATCAAATCTTGAGTTTGTACTTCCTATGAACCATCTACCTGATCGACATTCCCATGAGGTTCCACCTCAAATGTATGATCCTCTTATGGTTCTACTTCAAACTCAACTCTTTGCAACACATGCATTAAACCCGTACCTACACCAGAATCAATGAAAGTTTTCTTGTATTCTCCACTCTTATTGAAACTCATATTCCTGTAAAGCATTACCTTTGAAGTAACGTCATCTAACCTCCAAAGCTTATTACCCACTATACCTTCACGACATCCCATGAATATTTTAAGCATCCCTTGCTTAATACAAGTAAGCCAACCAAGAAACTCCAACATATCTATAAGTGTCTTAAATCTAATTGCTGATGATAGTGACCTATTCACTAGATATATAGACATGGTTGTATCCTTTGCCCAAAAAACCTTAGACAGATCAAACTGAATCAGAAAATAGCACACCTTAGCCAAGAATGTCATGTTTGTATCCTCAGCCAACTCATTATGCTGTTGTATCCCTGCAACACTCAAATGTTTAGCAACCCCACTCTTCATACATTGTTGTGTAGACTCCTGATTACAAGAATCAAGAACATTACATGTCTTGATCTTCCACCCAGTATGATATTCTCCTAACTACTTCCTACATTTCAATGTCTTCCTTGTCACTACCTGACCGTCTAGGGTATACACGCAATTAGCCCTTCTTGTTCTTGATAGTACCACCATCGAACCCCTTATAACCTTGATCCTACCTGACTGCATCTTTACGGTAAAACCCTCTTTTTCAAGAGCACCCAGCGATAAGGCTGAGCATATGGACCGTTCGACCAGACCGGACCGAACCGGATCGACCGGACCGGACCGAACGTATTTCGGTCCGGTGTTTTAGACCAATTCGGTCTTCGGTCCAGTCTGGTCCGATCTGGTCTTACCAAAAAACCCAATGATTATGCCTTATAAGACCGGATCGGACCGAGGACCGAACCGGACTGGACCGACCCGGACCGGACCGTAACATTCTGGTTCGGTCCTCGGTCCAGCGTTTTAGACCATTTTGGTATTGGCCCAGTTCGGTCTTGGCCGGTCCGGTCCTGTTTTGGACCGATGCTCACCCCTACCTAGCGATATAAAGTTTCGCCTTAATTTCGGAACATACCTGATGTTGTCCAACACAAAACTTGATACATCCCTCATTTATACTTGAACCTTACCTGTCTCTCGTACACGGCATTCCTTGCCATCACCAAGCAGTATATTACCACCCTCCATCTTTTCCTCATATATCAAACATAGTAATCTCTCTTGTATGTTCATATGGTTTTGAGCACCATCTACAATCATGATTCAATCCAATAATTGTGTAACACTCATAGCCATTTATAATATCAGGCTATGTCTATACCCTTCAGCTCCGAATATCGGTATACCTATTTTTATTCCTGACAAGTCATTGAGATTTCTTATTATTATACCTAGGACAATCCCTCTGCAAATGCAGATCTTGACTGACATATTGATCACATAAGTCTGCCGCTTCTTCCTGGTGACTTGACAAACACTAGGTGTACCCTACGCCTTAATTTCTCGAACCTTGTGTGTCCCCGCAATTACTCCCGTCTACTACTGCTACCTGGGCGGCGGTCTATGACGGTAGTTCCCGTAGAATGTATAAGTGTCGCGAGGGTTGGACTCAAGTGAGGTATGGGTTTGGTTGTTCTTTCACGATCTCCATTACACGCGTAGTGAGTGGGGGCGCTCCCGCACCCCTACGGGGATTACCCTCATAGGGGGTAATTCGGGGGGTATATGTCCATGGGCGCAGGGGGGCTCCGAGACGAATGGGGGGGGGGTTTGGGTTTTTTGCTGTTTTCATGGTGTGGGTTTGTTTGTGGTTTCAGGGGGGGATTGGGTTGGGGGGGTTTGGTGGGGGGGTTTGCTGGGGTGTTGGAGGGTTCGGGGGCAGGGTGAGGGGGGAGTGGCTGGTTGGCGTGGTTGTGGTGTGGAGGTGTGGGGTCGTGGTGTGTGGTTAGGGGGGGTTTTGTCGAGCTGTGGGCGGTGTGTGGTTTGCTGTGGGGGTGGGGGGGGGACGTGGTGGTGTGCTAGTGGTAGGGAGTGGGGAGGGGTGGGGGGGGGGTTGGTGGGGGTTGGTTAAGTTAGGGCTGGGGTGTTTTGAGGGGGGGGAGCGCTGGGTGGTTGGAGTTGTTTGGTGGGTTAGGGGGTGTGGTTCGGTTGGTGTTTGGGTTGGGGGTTGCATTGGGGACTTTTTGGGGTTTGGGCGGTGGGAGTTTTTGGTTTAGGGGTGGTGGGATTGGTGAGGGGTTTGCTATGTCTGGGGTTGTGGTGGGGGGTTGGGTTGGGTTGTTGGGGTGGTGGAGTGTAGGGCGTGCTAAGGAGGTTGGTGTGGTTGTTGGTGTTCTTGGTGTGTGGAGGTGGGTCTCGGTCGGGGGTTGGGATGGATGTGAAGTAGGGTTGTTGGTGGTGATGTTTGCTTGGTTAATTGTTGGTGGATATATTTTGGTATTTAATTTGGTTTTTGGAAGTTTGCTGATGTTGGTTGTGGCAGGGTGATTTTTTTGTTCTGAGTTGTGTGTGTTTTGATTTGGGAGTGGTTTTAGGGTGTTCTATGGGGTGGGTAATGTTGGTGTTGTTGGGTTTGATGTTGTTGTGGTGTGTTATTTTATTTTTTATATTTATTTTATTTTATAATTAAAATTATTTTTTTCCTCTCTCATTTATTATATTTAATTAAAATTATTTTTTCTAAATTTTCTTTTTAATTTGTCTTGTTTAATTTTTATATAAATTTATTTTTTATTTGTTTATTTCTTTTTTATTCTGTTTTTTCTAATTTTTAGTTTATAATTGATTTATTTATTAATTATTATATAATTTTTACGCCTAATTATTTTTATTTCTTATCTTTATTTTTTTAGATATATCTTTTTTATTTTTGTACAATATTTTCATTTTTTATTTTTTCTTTTTCATTTTTTAATTATTATTTTTTTATATATTTTTTTATTTATTTTATAGATTGTTTTTTTTTATTAATTTGTTAGTGTCGCTAGGTATGGCACCCGTGAGTAATGGGTATAGGTTTATCAAACCCGTCACCCAAACCCGTGATTTTTTTCTCACCCGCCACCCACCTGTCACCCACCAATGGGTACAACTTTTTACCCATACCCATGCCCGTGGGCACCTATCGCCTGTGGTTTGTGAAATGGAACAAAATCATAAAACCATGATATGTAAACTAACTATGAAACTGGGTAATAAGACATCACGTCAATTTCTAAATACCAAGTTCACAAAATACCTAATGACATGTCTGAAACTAAAAAATTAATCATCATTACACCAAATCACATATATATCTTTGAAAGTTTAATCTTTCATATTCATCTTTTAGTTCATTTTTTAGTCTTGTAACTCAAAGAAACTCTTAGTTTACTATGTAGTCTAGAGATTTTGGTAGTTATTAAATATATACCAACAACCTCACAAATATTTAAGTAGTATAATCAATTTTATTTTAACACAAATGGGTTTAGGGGTACACCCATGGGTATTTAGGCGGGTACACTCGCGGGTTTCTTAAATGGGTACACCCATGATGGGTATCCATTACCCGTCACCCACCCACCACCTACCGATGGGTTACAATTTTCACCCATAACCCACCCGCGGGTAAAAAATAACAAAATTACCTGCCTATATACGTGCAGATACCCATGGGTTATGGGTTTTTTCTTACCCGTTGCCATCCCTAAGTGTCGTAAGCACGTCTTCTAACTTCAAAGTATCCTGACCATATATAGCAAAGTCTTCACGAAATTATCGTAAGATGATGGTAAAGATGTGAGTAATAATAATGCATGATCCTCATCCGATATAGCAGTATCTTAGCCGCTAAGTCACCTACGAGCTTGTGAAACTCATCAATATGTTAAGACTGATTACCCGGATGCATGTGAAAAGTATATAACTTCTTCTTCAAGTACAAACGATTAGCTAAAGACTTTGTCATGTATACAGTCTTTAAATTTTCCAATCCCCGCTGCAATCGTCTCCTTGGTGATCTCCCATAGGACCTGATCATCCAAACACAAGATCAATGCGATGTAAGCCTTTTTTAATGATGTTATTGTACGCCACAATCATGGCTGCAGGTAATTCCTTTAATGCTACAGCTAATCCTTGCTATTCCAGCAAAGCCTTCATCCTTACCTGCCATAACCCGAAGTCATTCTTTCCATCTAATTTTTTGATGTCAAACTTGGTCCCCGTCATCTTTATCCAAACCCTTTGTTTATTCTGATAACCTTGTTATATAAATCTTAGAACACTGAACTAAACAAAGTACTCGTGTGTAAAAACCCTTGCTTTATTGATATAACCTTAAAATAATACCTTTTAGTGTCAAATAAAACAATTTTTTTAAAAAATACAAAACTTTCTTTAATTGAATTCACGTGCATGTGACTAGCAAAAATAACTTCACATGCATGTAAATTTCAAGAATGACTACATGCATGTAACAAGTAAACCACTTGTTTTGTCGTAAATGTCTTTTGAAAACAAACTGCCCAAAAACAATAAAACGTTCTTCTTCTTGCTAGAAACTCGACCACGTAACCTGTCGATTTTCTATACACCGAAAACCAACAAACCTTGAACTTTCTTTAAACCGCGTCAATAACCTCGACAACTTAAAAGTCCAAGAACCCTTTTAGTCGATCCTTGATGCTTACTATGTTTTGTCTCTAACCTTGAAACCCAAAACAACTAGTAAACATGCTCTTTCAAGAAACTATAAACATACAAGTTTTTCTTTTGTTGTTTGTTGGAAACCCGAAAGCTATTTCGAACTCGCCTTCTTCTTTAACGAAACCCAACAATTAAACAGCAAACCCTCAAACTATGAAACCTTGAGTCTTCTATAATCCGAAAACTCAATAACCTCGAATGCTTCTACACCTTGTCGCGAAACCTCAACAATCAAAACCCTTCAAGAAAACCCTTGATGCTCGAACGAACACCAAGGCCCGCTGTACAAAAAACTAAAACAACGAAAAAACCCTTTTGTTGTAAACCCGATGGTGCAATCAACAAGCAAAACCTTCAACGCCTTGTGAAGCTCTAGAATCCGAAACTCCACAGCACCTTGCGTTGAATCAGATTTGAAGAAAACCTTCAAACCTCGAACAACTTCTACTTGTCGAGATCTTGAACGCCAAAATCTAGAGTTTAAAGTCGAACCTTGTTGTCAAAACCGATCAGCAAAAGCTTTCAGCACAATCGACATAGCTTCGTGAACTTCAGACCAAGCTCTTGATACCACTTGTTAGAATATCGACCAACAATCCGGAAACTAGAAAGCGGAACTTGGGTTATTTGAAAACGTGATATACACACACCCTTGTACACGACATAAAGTAAACCGAACACGTATATGCTCTCAAACGATTCTTTATTAAGAACTAGAAAAGATATACAGTACAATGAAGCCCCTCCCCCTTACCTCCTTTTATAGAGATGAGGGGGAAGATTTTGGTCCCTAATAGATGAAAGAAACCGACTCCTTAACTTGGAGTACAAGTCAAGAAAACAAGATAAAAACTATTCTGGCTTACCTAAAGTGTTACGCCCACGGACGATGGGCTGGGCCGCGAGAAGAGGACCAAAAAGGCGCCAGGTTGGCAGAATGAATTCGCGATGGGCTAGGATTGCCTGTCATACTTATCTATTTGTTTAGGAATGTTTCGTTTTGTATTAGGAATGTTTTTATTCTTATCTCTTCGTTTAGGAATGTGTTCGAAGTTAACTTGTGTTACAAGTTAGGGTTTATTGGGTATTTATACCCACGTTATTCATTCATGAAACGCATGTTTTGTCAAATAAATCTCTAAGCTTCTCTCTTCTTTCTTACAGAGTTCGCACATGCTATAGTGGTGCTACCTTGATACGGTTTAGGTCGTATCAATTGATTCTCTCATTGAGAGTGCTACTGAATTAAGGTTCCAATCAAAAAAAATTTACTGTTCATCGACACTATTCACCAAGTACTGTTCATCGACACTATACACCAGTACTCTTCATCGGTACTATTCATCAGTAAATTTTTTTTACTTTTCTTTCATTGTAATCATGGATGAAAACACCGTTCGGTTGTGGCTTAAAGACCACCAAAACGCGACAGAGAAACTAGTACAACAACAAGCCGCGGTTTCTCAGGCTCAATTTGAGGCGTTACGAGCCGAATTACAGATAGCTTGCGAACTGCTCCAAACTCGACTTGGGGGCGGGGGTGATCAAGGAATATTGTTATCGCGGTCTATACGGATAGATGTTCCCAAGTTTTCAGGAGTCGATCCAGAGAGCTAGATCTTTGCCATCAATGAATATTTTTCATTGCTTAATGCGCCCGCTAAGCAGCGTTTATGGATTGTGGGGTTTAACTTAGAGGGTGCGGATGTGGAGTGGTTTTAGTGGATGACGCGGAATGGGTTAATTACTACTTGGGACATGTTTGAGGAAAGCGTAAAAAATCGATTTGGGCCATCCAAATATGAAGGCCTATAAGGGGCATTGTCGAAGCTGTTGCAGCTAGGTACGACGAAAAATTATCAACGAGAATTTGAAATGTTAATGAACCGGGTTACAGATATACTAGAATCTTTTCTTATCTCCTTCTATGTCTCGGGACTTAAACTTCATTTACAACGAGAATTGTTGGTGTCAAAACAAGCAATGTTGGGTGACGCATTTGCATTCACTCGGATTACCAAGGCTCGTTTCGAGGACCAAGAAGCTCCGACGACAAGTGTTGTGACAAAACCCGCGACTAGTGTGGGGACTCAAAGGCAGGCCATACCGCGTTTAAGGGGACCTTTGATGTTGGTTAATATGGCAAAACCTCCGTTGTTGCAAAGCCTATAGGCCCTTCCAAGCCACTTGCCATTAAGTGGATCTCTCCGACTGAGCGACAAGTACGACTCAGCAAAGGACTGTGTTTTAATTGTGATAACCGGTAGAAATGGGGGCATAAGTGTCCGGGTAAATTCTTGTTGCTCATGACTGACGAGGAAGATGACTTGGGAGCCGCGACCGTAGAGGAGGGAGATGATGCGGTAGAAAGTGGTGACATCTCGATTCTTAATTCACTTATTGGTCACGGGATTCTGCGTTCTCTCCAAATTTAGGGAAAGATCGGCAAGGGGGATGTTCATGTGCTCATTGACAATGGCAGCACACATAATTTTATTCGGCCCAGTGTCATCGAAAAATTGTGTTTACCTATCAACTTTACGAAGGCGTTCAGGGTATATATTGGCAGTAGCGAGACATTATTATGTGAAAGTGTTTGTTCGAATGTTACTGTTCACATGCAAGGTGTAACAATTAAGGTGGATATATATGTGTTGCCAATGCAAGGACCTGGTGTTGTGTTAGGAATTCAATGGCTTCAAAATCTGGGAAAGGTAACACATGACTACGCGCAACAAACTATGGAATTCACTCTCCTTAACAAGACTTATTCCTTGAAAGGGGATGATTCTTTCCATGTAAAAAAGATTAGTCTTTACCAAATGCAAGCTTTGTTGGATCAAGATGGGATTTATGGGGTTTATGAAGTTCATAGTTTCACAACAGAAGCAGTGGCAGCAAAGACGCAAGCTAAGGGCGTGACTTTAGAGCATCCTGAACTCACATCTCTACTTGAACCGTATGAGTCCATATTCCAGGTACCTACGACGTGACCTCCCCATCATTCAATTGATCATCGTTTCATTTGTTACCAAATACTAAGCCTGTAAATGTGCACCCGTATCGTTATCCGCACTATCAAAAAGGGGAGATGGAAAAGTTGGTTACAGAAATGATAGAGCACGGCATTATTCAATTAAGCCAAAGCTCTTTTTCCTCGCCGGTGTTGTTGGTTAAAAAAAGGATGGTAGCTATCGATTTTGTGTGGATTAACGAGTGTTAAATGTGACAACCATGGCTTGAGCAGGTTGGTCAAACCATAGCGTTGACCTAATTATCTGTTCTATAAGTTTGGTTTATGAGATTTTATGATTCTATGTGTTCTATGTGTGTTTTATGAGGATTTGGGAATCAACCTAGTAAGTGTGAGAGTCTCATTGAGGTGTGATTATGATGGAGTTTGCATGAGTGCATTTCATTCACTTTTGAGTGACATGTAAATGACTTGTGAATTTTGAGCGTTTATGTATTTTGTGTGTAAGTATTTATGTGTAAGTATTTACGTATTCCTATTTTAGGTTTTAGAAGTTAAGTTAAGAGAAATGAGTTATTTAAAATATGAGAGTTTTTGGAAGACTTTCTATTTTTAGAATGTCGCTGATCCACACCTTCTTCTTGACACATACTGTTGGTGGCGTATTCTTGAACCCTGCGGACAAAGCTCTATATGTAAGTTTTGTTTCAAAACACGCACTTTAATGATTTGTCGAGAAATAATGTAGTAACCCGACTAATATATTAACTATCTTGTGTTTTTGTGACTACATAGGATGATATGTTGAGGCTACAAGGTCTAGGCTCCAACACCCCCTCGGGTGTGCCCTACACCGAGGATGAGATCATGGCCATTGTTCACGGGGGCAAGCAGCGAGGGCACATTCCCGGTGTTGGAAGGGTTTTGCCGGGACAGGGCACGGTCATTCCTCCTTCGCCTTCATGTACGCACTCCTCCGATGTCGCTATGCTAAAAAAAAGAGAAGGTGCTAACGAAAAAGCTGAACATGTTCATGAAGTTATTTAGGAGCGACGACAAGTTTTCCCAGATGCTTACGCAGCTTGAGTCACAGCCTGAGTACGGTGGTGGCAGCGGGAGTGGCGGGTGCGGGGATGATGAGCCGGGAGATGATGAGGACGGCGGCGAGGATGAGGACGATAGTTAGGAGATGTTGGGTAAGTATATGCTATTTTGTGTCTTGAAGTATATATTGGCGACCCTTATGTGAACATTTGTTTCCCCGTACGTTTAGAACATGTTATCTAGGTGAATATTGACTTGTATCTTGCGGATAATGCAAGTTTTGTGACTTCGTCACCCGTTTTGTAGACTATATTGTGTTTATTCGGATTTTGGACCCATTTAGCTTTATTATATCAAATGCGTTGATCGTATTGTGTTTTGGTACAAGTTGTAATGTATTTGGGTAGATTCTATATTGGTTTATACAGGTTTGAGTATTGGTAGATTTTTTCCGAAAAAATTCCGAAAAAAATCTGGAAATAGCGTGCTGTGCAGGCAGTTCCAAAAAAAATTTGCAGACCTATCCCGGGCGACATGTCGCCGGGGAAAAAAAATAAAAAAAATATTACAGGACTTTCCTGGGCGACATGTCGCCCGAGAAAAGTGTCACTAAACGACAAAATTCTTTCTAACGTTGACAAGTCAAATTATTTGAAACATTTTCCCGGGGATTCTCCCTAATTAATTAATTAATCAAACATCAATATTAATTATTCATTTTATAAAATAACTATCCCGGGCGGGACATGTTCGCCCAAGGAAAACAACCTCAAGTGCACTTAATTGTTAACTGAAACTATGATGGCCCGGCACTGTCGCCGGGTAAGTACGCCGGGATGTATCCCTTCGAGATTTTCCGTTGAATTTATCTGGGCGACAGGTTCTCCGGGAAACTATCCTGCGACAGTCGCCCGGGAATCGACCAAATTATCTCTGGGGATAGTGGTTAATGTTGAAGTGAGAAGTGATGGCTTGTGTTTTCTTGCAACATATTGAAAATATTACCATAATAGTTTAAGTTTTTCCTTATTTATATGCATTGGACTTATGGTATGATTAGCCCTTAATTGCAGGAATTGCGTTTGTCAGCTTTGGAAAGTTTTTATGGTCATTGAATGTGGATTGCTAGAGTCAAGGGGCCCAAGATGGTAATAGATGGAAATGGTGGCTATATAAGCCCAACTCTCCCTTACGTCCGTACATAACAAAAATCACAGAGATATCTCTAAACCATCCCTATACACACGTACCATCCCAATCAGTGTGTAATTCATCACTTGTATTTCTCTTTCATTGTGATTGTCATTTGATAATCATTTTGTAAACACTTGGTTATAATAAAATCATTCGATTACGATTACTTTATGTTCTTAATCTTCCAGATTCAGTTGAATCTGGTTAAGGTTGATTAGTCTGATATTCTTTATGGTATCAGAGCAAGGTCCTGATCTTTTTCGTTCACGGGACTCTTAATTTGATATTTGATTTCAAATTCTTGAAATTAGGGTTTCGAATTATTTTTGGGATTCTTGGTTTTAAGTTGGTTCTGGCTCGTTTGGATCGAGCTTGGTGTGAGATATAAAAAAACTAGGGTTTAAATCTCAAACCCTAGTTTTTATCATTTGGGGGTTTTTTGATTTACGGGTACAACTGATCAATAAACCATCCGACACATCATTCCGCTGCATCACAGGTCTATTCTCACGCTCACCTGATTTTGGTAGAATCAGGACACATTTTTTTTCCGTATCTGTTCTTTGATTCGTGGAAACATATGCATTTTGGTTTGTGCTAATTGCCTACTTTGGTTAATATTTCTGTTTATTGCTTGTTCATTTAGTTTTATTTGTTTTCTGCCAAATATCTTTTAAAAAATCATTCTTATGCATTGTCATTTGCGTGTTTGATCTATGGTATTTGCTGGTATTTTTGTTATAGTCCGTGATCATGGTAAATGATGGTTCTAGTGGTTCCAACACTAGTGAAGCAAGCAAATTAATTTATGGGGACGAGCTTTATTTGCATCCAAATGATTCTAGCATAACAAACTTCATTATCATAAAACTGAAAGGAACAGAAAATCATAATATATGGAATTGTGCTATGACTCTTGCTTTGCAAACAAAAAAGAAAATTGGATTCATTGATGGCACTTGTAAAAAACCAACTGAGAAATCTTTAGCCAACCAATGGGAGTTATGCGATTCTGTTGTCCTCTCTTGGATTCTCGGGTGCATCTCGCAAGATTTATATCTTGGTCAATGTTTTTCCACGAGTCCTAAAGAAGTATGGGATAAATTAAAAGAAACCTATGACAAATTAAATGGATCTGAAACTTTTAATTTACATCATCAAATCAACTCACTAAAGCAAAATGGAACTCCTGTCTCTGATTACTATCACACCCTTAATGGTCTATGGAGGCAATTTGATGCCATCACTAAATTGTACATGCTCTTGTGCTGCTCAAAAGGCTTTCAAAACTCACACTGATTTAATAAAGTTATTGCAATTCCTCATGGGGATTGATGATGTATATCAGCCCATCAGAAGCAGTCTGTTAACCATAGATCCTATCCCTGATGTGAAGACTGCTTTCTCTATAATCTTCAAAGAAGAATCTCATAGAGGCTCCTCCTCGTCATCTCCCGAAAGCAAAGCTCAGGCCTCTATCTTTGCTGCAAAAGTTCATAATAACAATAATAATAACTTCAAAAAGAAATCAAGTGCAAAAAATCCCAATCTCATATGCACCAACCCTAACTGTGGTCTCACAGGTCATACCATAGAAAAATGTTACAAAATTGTTTGCTATCCTGAACATATTAAAAAGAAATGGGCTAATAATAGGAACAATAACAACCAAAGGAATTTATCCTCCAACAATAGCTCGACCAGCACTGCAGAAATTCCTACCTCTACTGCTCCATCTCTTACCGCTGATCAAATTCAATAGTTGATCAACATGCTGAATTCCAAACCCCAAAGCAATATTCATGTCAATATGGAAGGTACTTTGTACTGCTCTAATTCAAAAACCTTTTTAAAAGTCTACAAGGCTAATAAAGGGTGGATCATTGACTCTAGAGCCAACCAACACATGGTAACTTCTTTGGATAAACTTGAAAATGTGGTTGACATATCTGATCTCAATCTTGAAATTGATCACCCAAATGGAACAACTGCATTTATAAAAAAGGTTAGAAACCTAAAACTAAGTGAAAATATCACTCTTTAAGAAGTATTGTATGTTCCAGAGTATTCTGTTAACCTCTTATCAGTCCATAAACTCGCTAGAGATAGCAAGTTATTTATTGAATTTGATGAATTTAAATGTTACATTCAGGACTTACACCTGAAGAAAACTCTGAGGATTAGTAGTCAACATGAAGGTTTGTACTTTCTTGATTTTAATAATAAACCTGAAACCTTTATAAAATGCAACAACATGATCTGTCACTCAAACACTTTATGGCACAATAGGCTTGGACATCCATCTGACCAAGTCTTAAAAGCCTTAAAAGATAGGATTGACATTAGAGGTAATGGTGACTTCGCTCCTTGTGACATATGTCATCAAGCCAAACAGACTAGAGAACCATTTTCCATTAGTGATCACAAAACTACTAACTTGGGAGACATAGTTCATCTTGACGTTTGGGGACCTTACAAAATCACAAGTAGGGAAGTATGGATGGCAAAAAAACCCGAACCCGACGGGGTAACCCGAAACCCGAAATAATTGGGGCGGGGCGGGGCATGCTTATCGGGTTACGGGGCGGGTTTGGGGCTTAAACGGGGATTTTTAATCGGGTTTGGGGCGAAAGTGGGGAATAACATCCCCGCCCCGCCCCACCCGATTAATATATACACATATAAAAATATATGTATATTTATATAATATTTTGTTACTATTTACGTAATAAATAAGTACTTCTCTAATATTGTTAATATTTTTATCTTTGTAATATTGCAAAATTGTTATTATAGAAACTTGTTTAATATCATATTTTTAAGATTTAACTTCTTTATAGTGTAATTTATCATTATACATGTTGATATTATCTTTTGTGTGAAATTTATAAACCTTGTTTGTAAATTGATTATTAATAAGTTTTTTTAATTCTTCAAGTTACTGCTAACAATTCTAAAAATTATAAATAAATATTGAAATGGTGCGGCTTTGGTCGAGAATTGCACACAAAGAGGACACTCCGATAAGATCCCCGATTAGTACAGGGCGGGTTTGGGGGAGCATCACGCCCCAACGGGGAGCCCCGATTAAATCCTCGACGGGGATCGGGGCGGGGCGGGTTCGGGGAGAACATTAGTAAGCGGGTTTAGGGATGGGGATGGTCACCTCGCCCCAAACCCACCCCGTTGCCATCCCTATAGGGAAGGTTACAAATACTTCTTAACTGTTGTGTATGATTATTCTAGAGCAGTATGGTTATATCTCTTAGAAGGCAAAGATGAAGTCACATCAAATGTCATCGAGTTCTATAATTACTTAAAAAAATCAGTTCAACAAAACTGTCATAAATTTTAGAAGTGATAATGGAACAGAGTTTACCAATAATAACATGAACTCCTTTTTTAAACAACATGGAATTATTCATCATACCTCATGCGCTTACACCCCTCAACAAAATGGGGTTGCTGAAAGGAAACATAGACACCTTCTTAATGTTGCTTGATCTTTTCCGTTTCAGGGGGGATTCCTCTTTACTTATGGAGTGAATGTGTACTCACTGCCACATACCTTATCAATAGACTTCCATCCTCCGTGTTAAAAGGTTTGTGTCCGTATGAGTTGGTGTATGGAAAAAAACCAAATTTTGACCATCTGAGATCCTTTGGTTGTCTCTGCTTTGCAACTGTTTTAAACAATCATGATAGGTTTTCAAAAAAATCTGAAAAATGTGTCTTTGTAGGATATTCGAATAAAAAAAGGGGTATAAAATATATAATTTAGAAAATAAACACATGTTCTTCGCAAGAGATGTCAAATTTTATGAAAACATTTTTCCTTTAAAAATGAAAAAGCAAACCGATGTGACTTCAACAACTCCATCTGACATCTCTGAATTCAATACTTTAAATTTCTTTAATACCCCTTATTTCCAATTAAAAAACCTACAAAGTCACTGTCCGATGATGATGCAAAGACTGATTCTCATGGTGACAAAGAAAACTCCTCTGCTCCTGGAGGCATAAATGAGGATGCTAGTGATAGTGATTCCACTTCACTCGGGGACTTACAGAGAGTTAGTAACCTCACCCTATGATGACATCACAGTGGAACAATCTTCCACTTCTGAGGACAACCACAACATCACTAATGTTAATAGGGATCAACCAAATCTTAGAAAATCTTTAAGGACCTCCAAACTGCCTACAAAACTCCCGGACTTTGTTCTTGATGATAAGGTCAAGTATGGCATAAACAAACATGTCATTTACTCTAATCTGAGTAAAGAAAACTATTGTTTTTCAACCAACTTAAACAAAACACTTGAGCCATCATCATATCATAAAGCATGCACCAATAAAGATTGGGTGGCTGCCATGAACACTGAAATAGAAGCCCTTAACAGAAAAAATACATGGGTGATCACTGATCTGCCTCTAAATAGAAAACTAATTGGCTGCAAGTGGATTTATAAGATAAAATATAAATCAAATAGAGAAATCAAAAGATACAAAGCAAGATTAGTGGCTAAAGGATATAATCAAAGAAAGGGGGTGGATTATGATGAAACCTTCTCCCCAGTTGTCAAAATGGTTACTGTTAGTTGCCTTATAAGTATGGTTGTGAATCAGGGTTGTCCTCTCTTCCAATTAGATGTTAATAATGCCTTCCTTTATGGAAACTTAAATGAGGAAGTCTACATGACCTTGCCTCCTGGCTACTTCTCTGTTAATGACAACAGAGTATGCAAACTCATTAAGTCTCTGTATGGTCTTAAACAAGCACCAAGACAATGGAATGAAATGTTGTGCAATGTCTTACTTGAAAAAGGGTTTAAACAAAGCAAAAGTGACTATTCTCTATTCATCAAATCTAAAAAAACATGTTTCTTGCTTTACTTGTGTATGTTGATGACATTGTGATAACCGGAAATAATCTAAAAGAAGTAAATTCTTGCAAACACTTTCTGCAAACAAAATTTTAGATAAAGGACTTAGGTGAACTAAAATACTTTCTTGGCATTGAGGTCTTAAAAACTAATCAAGGTGTGTGTCTATCCTAAAGAAAATATTGCATGAAACTTCTTGCTGAATATGGTCTTCTTGCTTGTAAACCATACAGGACTCCAATTGAGTCGAAACTTGTGGTTACAAACAAACCATTACACAAAAAAGGACAAAGTTCTAAGCAATATATCAGAATACCAAAATTATGCAAAGTATAAAATGGAAATAAGAGTGAATGCTACGTGTAGAATCATAAGTAGGTTGTCACGACACAAAACCAGGACCCCCGTCGTAAATTTTTGCCATGTAAGCGTGGGCCCACATGCATGCCATGTCATCATCTGACAACAACAAAGTGGGACCCACAAAGGTGACAGGTGGGTGTGGATAAGTGGATAACGATAATTGAGAGCAACTCCCACTGACACCTCTTGCTATTTACTACAGTAGTACGTCTTAACGTTATACTCCCAAATCACAACACGTAGCTGAATGTTTGCCAAATAATTTTTTTTCTTTGTATGTAATTAGACATTAGTAAATGGATATTTCTGTAATTTTATGTATAGAAAAATTAATATGGATTTTATTTTCAACCATGGTTGCCAATTTTTTTTGCCGACTAATTCACAGAGTTTGAACTTATCGTCACAAAACTTAAACCAAATAAAGTATTTCTTATTCAGGAAACTGACGTGAGCACTTCTGGGTTGTTTGCACTTAACAATAATAAAATTTGAATCGTGATAGTCACAAGTCTTTTTGCCACTAAGTCACCCTGAGTGATTAAAGTGATATGAATCTTTGAAAAACATACACTCTTTCCGACTTATATTAATGTTTTATTCAAAGTTTGTAATATTAATTATATGTTAGGGTAATATGATAAAATCAATTAAACTTGCATTTGTATATTTTCTTATTGAAATTATTACCATAACAAATTAAGTTTTTCCTTATTTATATGCATTGGGCTTATGGTATGATTAGCCCTTAATTGTAGGAATTACGTTTGTCAGCTTTGGAAAGTTTTTATGGTCATTGAATGTGGATCGCTGGAGTCAAAAGGCCCAAGATGGCAATAGATGGAAACGATGGCTATATAAGCCTAACTCTCCCTTACGTCTACACATAACAAAAATCACAGAGATATCTCTAAACCATCACACGTACCATCCCGATCAGTGTGTAATTCATCACTTGTATTTCTCTTTCATTGTGATTGTCATTTGATATTCATTGTGTAAACATTTGGTTATAATAAAATCATTCGATTATGATTACTTTGTGTTCTTAATCTTCCAGATTCAGTTGAATCTGGTTAAGGTTGATTAGACTGTGATATTCTTTATGGTATCGGAGCAAGGTCCTTATCTCTTTCGTTCACGAGACTCTTAATTTGACATCTGATTTCAAATTCTTGAAATTAGGGTTTTAAATTATTTTTGGGATTCTTGGTTTCAAGTTGGTTTTGGTTCGTTTGGATTGAGCTTGGTGTGAGAAATAAATAAATAAACTAGGGTTTAAATCTCAAACCCTAGTTTTTATCATTTGGGGGTTTTTTGATCTAGGGTACAACCGATCAATAAACCATTCGGCACATCATTCCGCTGCATCACATGTCTATTCTCACGTTCACCTGATTTTGATAGAATCAGGACACATTTTTTTTCCGTATCTGTTCTTTGATTCGTGGAAACATATGCATTTTGGTTTGTGCTAATTGCCTACTTTGGTTAATATTTCTGTTTATTGCTTGTTCATTTAGTTTGCTCACCCTAGGCCAAAGTGCTTTTCCCCCTTTTTTATTTTTCGAAACTCTATGGTAAAAATGTGTAATAAAACTAAACAACAAGAGTAGGCGGCACTATTTTTTGAGGGAATTTACACTAGCTATGAAAACGATCTAACCCTGTAACTATCAAAGATATCACCAAACAGACCCTAACGTTCTAGCTTATTTATTGGCTTATTAAAAATTGAGATAGCAAAACCGTAAAACTACAAATCTAATTAAAGAGCTTATTCCTAAACAACTTTAATAAAAAGCACTTTCAACTTTTTTTTTTTTTTTTTGACAAAACAGAATAAAAGCTAGAAAATAAGCCTAAACAGTTGACAATGGGCTAAAATGGCTTAAAAGCCTAAAAAAAAGCTAATATTATTAAAGGCGTTCCTTTTAGACTATAGGTCGAATAAGCTAAACAAAACTAAAATAGGCTAAATGTTCCTAAACTAAAACTAAATGAGGACAAAAAAAGGAAAGGAAAAGCTAAGCTAGTAAAGCCGAGTGGAAGCTTTATTATGCAGAAAAGCTTAAGAAAGCCTAAAAGGCAAAAATTGTGCTTCTGAGACGTTGGGTGGACGGGCATAGAACTGATGTTTATCGATTAAGTGACGCTGTGCGTCGGTTCTATGCGAGGGATCTGCTTCCTGTTCATACCAAGGAATAAGCAAAATAACTACCATATCTAATCTAACTAATAAGCTGTAAGAACACAAGTAGACTTATAGGAATAAGCTCAATAAGCCAGAATCAAAAGATAAGCAATCCCTCAGCCTAAGGGGCTCAAAAACAGCCAAAGGGCATGTTTGGGCTTGAAAATAAGCTAACTAACAAGCTTCCTACAGCCGTGAAACTTATGAGGGCTTATTTAAGAGCTTTCTATAGAACTCTTAAAATAAGCACAAAAACTTGGGCATAAGTCGTAGCTTAACGGCTGAGAAAGCATACCCTAAAGTGTCCCCTTTTTGCACCAGGGAGCTTTAAGGCAAATCTCAAGGCTTAATTTTAATTTTGACAGCTTTAATATTTTAAGCTGTCAAATAAGCTCTAAAAACACAAAGAAGCCTCAAACGATTGATTGGCTATACAGCTAAACACTTGTTGCACCAATTTTGAGCTTTTAAAAAAAACATAAAACCTGTCGATTTTGATTAAATGAAAACGCGACATTTTGGTTTTTAGAAATGATACCAAAATGTTTGGGTGAATTTCGAGACTCACAAAGCAAAGGACATAGGTCTTGGACAGCCTTTTTTAAACTCACAAATCACACCTTTTTAGCACTTGAAGTCACACTCACAAGTGCTTATCCAAATAAGCACTTGTGGTATAAAAGAAATCCTCACAGTTTCAAAATTATTTGCAAAAACTTTACAAAAAACATTTTCAAAACTGAAAAAACTTTTAAAATCAGCTTAAATCTCTAAAGACATAAACAACTTGAGCTAAATCCAACCTAATGGTCTTAACCCATACCAAGACCTGTTATTGACCCAAACTTGTGAATTAGCCAATCCCAATACACCCCTTTACTTAAAAACTGTCAAACCAAAGTGGGTTTAAAATCTATCTTTTAAGCATAAAATTTAAAAACCTTTATCTACTTCTACTTATTTTTACCTATTTAAACTATTTTAAAACTAAAAGTCCTAGCTTATGTAGAAAAATAAGCTAGTTTCTCAGCTAGCTTATTACACTAACTTGGCAGTTTTAAGTTGTAAACTAAGATTAGACAAACTTTATTCCATGAAAACTTAAAACATCTAAACAACAAGTCTAAACAAATGTGTTTACAAAGATTGAAAGCAAATAAGCTAAAGGTTTAAGCTAAAAATAAGCTAATGAGAATTTAGAAAGATACCTTGAATTTTTTTGTATTTCTCAGAACCAAGGCCACTCTGTAGAGTGAGTGGCTCTAGAAAACACAAACCTATTGGCACCTTAGCCTCTAAACCTTGAGCATTCAAGCTCAATAAGCTTTAAAAAGCTTATTATTCCTTGTTGCTTCAAAATGAACTCAAAACTTCTCAAGTAATCATGCTTTGATGTAAGTTGTAGGAAATGAGTAAGTGCATGTCTAAGAACACAATTTGACTGAATGTGAGCTTATGAACATGAATAAGCTCAAAAGAGCTTATGGAGAGCTTATCAAAGTAAAACAGCTTAATCTTGAAATCAAAGGACAAAGATACTTTAAAACTGAATTATATTTCTCAAATTCGTAAAGTACAAGCTAAAAGAAGAAGAGTACAAGTGATCAAAGCTGAATTTTAAAAACTTAAAAGAAAAAATGCTTAGAAAAATGAAAAACATAGAAACTGAAAAACAAACTAACTACCCAAGCAAAACTTCTGTCTTCTTCTTTTTATAAGCTGGGGAGCTTGTTTGTTGTGCTTCTTGTGTTTGTTTTGTGAGAGCAAGCCCCAAAAACAAATCTTGACCGTCGAACAAGTCTTGGGGATTTGTGGGATTGTCAATTGGGATTAGAGTTTAAGTGGAGGAGGGGGGAAGGGTTTGTACATGGGGTTGAAGGGTTGCAGGGTAAAAGAAGGGGGTGTTAACCCGTGATTGTGTTGGGTTCAAAAAAAGGCGGGAAAAGCTGGTTTGTACAAAAAGAAAGTGACAGGGGTGAAGGTTTATAGAAATGGCAATATTGGTCCCTTAACGTGTTATGGTGGATTGCACCCGTCGTCCTTGTGGTTATATAACTTTGGGGACTTGGCAAAACAAGTCCCCAAGGGGTTATAAACAGTTTGCAAAACTCGTCCTTATGTGTACAAGTTGAGGGATTTGGCAGCTATGGCCCTTGTGGTATAGCTTTGCCAAAATGGCAATTTGGCCCCTTGTTTTTCATTTTCTCTTTTCTCTTATAAATATAAGTTTAGGGGTTTGGCAATTTCAACCCTTAAACTTATATTTCTTGACTTTTTGACTTTTTTTGGCTTCGGGGTTGACTTGGGTTGACTTTGACTTTGACCAGTTGACTTTTCTGTTGACTTTTTGACTTGATTGACTTTTCGGCTTTGATTTGGCTTTGTCTTTCACAGTCTTTTCCATTCCGAGTCCGGTTTTGTCGTTTTGGCTTTGTTTTTCGTCCTTTTCTTAGTTATCCGTTCCTGCACAACACAATTAGCAAAACAAGCATATATTTGGCATTTTAAGTCCGTTTTTGGTTATTTTAGCTCGTTTTTAAAGGTAAAAGGTATGTGTAATTAAGCACATACCAAAATCCCCCATACTAAGGTATTGCCGTGTCCTCACGCAATGCTATGAAGTAAGCATTTACGAAAACTAAGAATCTCAATCTCCCTCGACTAATAACTTTGAAAAGTAGCAAAGTGTTCGTCAAGGGAAACTAAAGAATCAAAAGCTTCGACAAGTCCCGTTTTCACCATTTTTTATTTGTACACTAACTATCCCTAATATTTTTGGATTTTTCTTTTTCTTTTCTCGACTACCTGTTTGACTTCCTTTATTTGTTGTACGATTCGACCAATGCATTATAGAGATTCTTCTGAAAGTCTAATATGTCTATCGATTTATTAGCCTCTATTTTGTCAATGAGAATCTTATTCAGTTTAAATTCTGACAGTGAAGCCGCTGCCGCGTAAGACGTCTGAGGTTGATTAGTTGATCTAACCAACACTTCAGCTCCCAGAGATTCAGTTACGTATTTCTCAATCTTTGGCATGATCTTGGAGACTTGAACTTTAACTTGATCCTTGATTATTGCCTTTATGGTCGAGTCTACCTTACTGAGAAATTCTTGATTCTTCAAGCTGATCTTCTTCTTGGAGCTTTTTGTTTGCAGTACGAACAGCCACCATCCACTGCTGTTCGTTCTTCTTTGAAAGCAAGATACGTGTCAACAATGCCCGAAATTATAAAGACAGCTTCAAAAAATTGTTTTGTTTGCCTGAACTTAGACATTTCAGATTCTAATATGGATACCCTTTAATCAAACTTTAATACAGATACAAAGATAGGAATTTCTAGCAAAGTCATTGTTGATTTGTAAAGTTGTTGTTGTGGAAGTTGGTGGGGTTTGTTGTATAAGAAGCGGATTAAAGATCGGAGGTGGTTGGAGGAGTAGTTGTAGTAAAGCCGGATGTGATTTCAGGAATTGCAGTTGCATGACGATCTAAGGTTTCCATCAATGAAGCAATCTCATTATCATCTGGAGAGGGATTCTCAAGATTTAGGAGCTTGCTTGTAAAGTCGGAGGAGACAAAAGAGCTTTGTACAGGTTCATCGGCCTTATGTGCGTCAATAACTGGAGTAAGAGTCACATGAGCATCTTCCTCTATTTGCTTAAACCCTGATTCTTGAGAGACATTTTGTTGTTTTAAAGTTCCTTGATCAGCATCGGTCATCTCAGTATCATCATTTCCTAAATTCACATTCACATCGTCATATAGCTCCTTTATAACCTCATCATCTTCTTCATCATCCACTATTTCTTCATCATCAAGCTTTTCATCATCAGTAAGTTCATAGTTCAAAGGAGTACGAACTATGTTATCGACATCTTCTTCTACATGTTTATTCTGATCTACATTAGTCAAATTGGGATCAAGAATCTCATCTCTGTCAGATTCTATTCTTTCTTCATCATTGTCATCATCACGATCATCACTCTCACCATCATCATCATTATCACCATTATCATCAGTATCATCTTCTTCTTCACTATCTCCCCAAGACTCTTTATCACTTTCACATTCGTATAGAGGTATGTCGGGAACCCCTATTATAGTACAAGTTCCTTCATTTTTACCAGAAGTATTTAGTTGTTGCTCATCGAGAACCTTTGACTGAGTGTCAACTCCATCACCTGAGCCACTTGCATGTGATACGTGAAAGACTTTCTTGCTTCTCTTGGTAGCCAACTTAATTTTTTCAGCTTCAGTTAATGCAACCTCAGATAATACAGCTAAACCTTTGGCTTTTGTCTTATATTTTTAGGTTGCTTCTTCTGTCAGGTTAGCACCTTAGCTTTTGACTTTGAGTCCTGGTAACCTTTAATAGCTTGAACATCTTCTTTTTGGGAGATATTTGAATCAGCTTTCTTCGATATACTTTAGTTTTGGAGCCTTTTCTCCAGAAGCAAAAGCATAGTATGTCTGGTAAGCTTTGGATTCCAACATTGCTTGGTTTGTTAATTCCGTTTGAAGAATGGTACCATATACCTAAGTATCTTTACGTCTAGAGATACATCTCATAGAAGTAAAGAGGGTATCATCTTGAGCAGTGTGCCAAAACATCTTGTTTCTCCTTGAAATGGACGAATCCTTTGACATGAAGTAATTGATGATGATCTTTGTGAATCTGGGATATGACATCTTGTTTGTCTTCTTAGCATATTTGTATTCAATCTGGAACAGTAAGTCTTCCTAGAGTAGATACACATAATCGATATTCTTCTTATGGAACATACCCTAGAGAATTTGAGCACGGGACAGACAAATCTTGTCCATTCCAGTTTCTTTACCACTTAAGCACTTGTTGATGATGGTAGAAAATGCTCTCCATGGTTGATACAAGTAGTTAACATTCACATCAGTGAGATAGGTGATGTCTCCAGTATGCCCAAGATCTCTGATGAAAGAGAGAATGTTTTGTTCCAGTGGGAGGTCTTCAAACACTTGTCCTGGAGTTTTTGGGAAAAACTAGAGAATGTCTCTGAATATATCAACATCGAGAGATACTTTCTTCTTGTTGATAGTGAATCTGATGGATGACCTGTGAACCGAAACCATGGCCCAAAATTCTTGCATGTAAATAGCAGGAACATTTGTAGTGATCAGGAATGCACGATAAAATAGAGTGAGAGCGAGAGCATCCAGCACCACTTGAAATGTAGCTTCTTTTGGCTTGATGTCAGTCTTGAGTCTCATGTTGCATTTCCCGAACTTCAAGACGGTCCACAGGGGCAACAAGAGAATCATCAAGGGATTTCTGTTAAGATTGATGGTATTCATGTATTTGCTAAGAGTTGACCAATAAGTTTCTAAATCATACCAAATTTTAATTAAACAATATAAGGCCCATTGCTTGTTTGAATACTTGCGCTTGAAGCTCTCGTTGTGATCTAATTATAAGATTCAGGCTCATTCAGGCATTTAGCCATATTGAAATAAAGTATCTAATCATTTGAATGGCCACTTAATTAGGCATCACGTGAAAGGCATTAAGAACAACACCATTAGTGTTTTTGGGAATCCTATTCAAACTAACTTGTAGAGAATAAGGTAACCTAAGACATGTTCAGATATCCTTGTTGAACCTTGTTATATAGCCTACTTAACTTGATTAGATTACCTAATTAAAGAATTTTAATTAGCTACCTAACATGAGTTGAAAATTTCCCTCATAAATATTCAATCTTAAAATTCCTTAAAATCTATTGCTAAATCGCCTCCTATTGAGGATTGTTAAATCGCCTCCTAAGTAGGATTGTTAACTCGCCTCCTATATAGGATTGATAACTCGCCTCCTTAATCATGTTGTTAATTCGCCTCCTTAATCATGTTGTTAACTCGCCTCTGAAAGGATGTTGTTAACTCGAAACCTATAGTGTGTTGTTAACTCGCCTCCTAAAGGGATTTGTTAAATCGCCTCGTGAGACATAGTTGTTAATTCGCCTCGTAAAGGGGGTTGATAACTCGCCTTGTGAGGGAGTGTCGTTAACTCGCCTCTAGAAGGGAGTTGATAACTCGCCTTCTAAAGGCATTGTTAACTCACCTCACATAGGCAGTTGTTAACTCGCCTCTAAACATCTTTTTCACATACATGGCATTTTAAGCATCGAGACGTGCACTAATAGCATTTTAAACAGATGAATAACAATTATATTCATTTATAACAACATTTAGCCACATAATCAAGCAAGACTATAAAAAAACGAGTACGTGTTTACACCTTTATCATATTCAAATAATAAACAACAAACAAGGAACGTGTTAGAAACATATACACACTTTTCAACACTAAACCCACTTATAGTTTCACTATTTGCCTAAACCTTAAATTTCGAGTACACTAGATCAAGCAAAACTCATTCCAAACAACCAAATGAACAAAACTGTTTATACAGTGAATAATCCCTCACACCAAGCAAAACCCGTCAATTAATTTAATGTTTTGCACACTTTTAATTTTGAAGAACCCTAAATCGTTTTTAGGGTTTTTCGAATTAATAACGCTTAATAACATGATTCAATCGAGATATAGGTTGTTTGAGGTGCGTAGAACAAGTCTCTAGTTATACCTTTTATTTGAAATCCACTGGAAATGATGAACAAGAATTTGGCGGTTTCGAGTTGAGGTTGGGAGGGAAAATGGAATTTTTAAGTGTGTGTTTGTGTGTGAAAGTGACGAGGGGGGGGGGGGGGTGAGTGTGTTGTAAAACAAGTTTTGTTTTTGACACATTTGCCCCCCACAAGTATATATCCTATGCATTTTTTATATACAAGTTTTATTAGGCAAGTAAAGTTTAACAAATGGCACAAATAGTCCCTAATGTTTTAACTAGCATACCTAGAAACTTATATTTGCACATATACTCCCTAAAGGCATAAACACATAACAGTTAAGGCTCACATAAGCTAAACTTAATTAACTCCCCTTTAATTGTTAACTCGTTATTGTTTAAAACTTTTCCATTATCACAAAACTGATTTTATGAAGAAGATATTTGACATTTTCTCCCCCTCAAACAATGACCCGTTTTCTATTTAAAGAGTTGTAGTCGTTGTTTGAGTGGTCAAATGTCTTTGAAAAGCATTTTCTGATGAAGTATTGTTTAATTTAGAAAACCAACACCATGAAAAATAAGATTTCTCTTATTTTGACACATAAGCGCACTGACACGTACACTTATGGAATATAGGAAGCACGGGTTATGATGCAACGTAATCACAAGCCTTTGCATAGTCATAAAGTAGACCATGCCCGAGAATAAATTCCTGTTATGAGGTCAAGTTTTCTTTTTGAAATACTTGCCTTTAAGATGATGACCGGGTTGCTATCTAAAATAATAGCAAGCCATTTTGGCATGTTTTGAAAGCTTTTGAAACTTCTGCTCGAACTTCATTTACAGCCTCGTATCATTATTAAATGACATTTCTAAGGCCGTAAATGTTATCAATTTTCAGAAGACATGCCAGAGATACATATTTTTATATTTTTCTGATTTTTTAATTTTTTTATATTTTCTTTTTGAAAAATTTATATAAAAGAAAAATATTTTGTGTTTTTATGTTTTCTTATGTACATATGATACAGGATATGAGTTACCACCATCACTCGTTCGTTTCCTCTGCCAGACGTTTTAACGTTTCTGGAGACATGCTTCTCATACCAAGCTTTTCGATCAAGAAGTTAAATCTTTCTCGTGGCAAAGGTTTAGTGAAGATGTCAGCCAGTTGGTATTCAGTCCGGACAAGTATAGCTCCGCATTCCATTCTCCACCCGCTCCTTTCTAAAATGGGAACGAACAATCTATCTGTGCTTGGCTCGTGAGTGTTGAACAATGTTGCAAGCATAGAGGCACTCGCATCTTGTTTGATCGCAGTACAGAGAAATATCCCCTATTGAATTGAAGCCATAATCCGTTAGATGTAAACGCATCCATAGGATTTGAGCACAACACCCAAATAAAGCAATATATTCAGCCTTTGTACTTGATATGGCAGTGCACTTTTTCTTCTTTAAAGACCAGCTAACAAGTTTATCACTTAAGAATTGAGCACTTCCTGATGTACTGCGTCTAGTGTCCTGACACCTCGCGTGATCTGTATCTGCATATGCTGTCATAGACATACCGGTATCCTTCGAGTACCAGAGACCTATGTTAATGGTTCCCTTTAGGCATCAAAAGATCCACTTAACCGCATTTAAGTGCTTTTCGGTAGGCTTTGCCTGATACTGGGCACATATGCAGACTGCATAAATAAGGTCTGGTCTATTGGATGTCAGATACATGAGGGATCCAATCATACCACTGTAAAGTGTAGCATCAAATGGTGTCCCCTATAGATCTTTATCCAGTTTACTCATTTCTACCATAGGTGTGTCTACGGAATTACTAGTTAGCATACCATATTTTTTAATAATTTTAGAAGCATATTTAGATTGGTTTATAAAGATGCCTCTAGGACTTTGAGAAATTTGTAATCCTAAAAAGAATGACATCTTCCCCATCATTGACATCTTGAACTTAGTGGTCATCTGATTAGCAAAATCATTACACATGGCAATATTAGTGGATGCAAATATTATATCATCAACATAAATTTGTACCAGTAATAAGTCATTCCCAGCTTGCCGTGTGAAGAGTGTTGGATCAACTGCACCTTTGGAGAATTATTGTGAGATTAAGAAGCTTGGCAGCATGTCGTACCATGCACGTGGTGCTTGTTTGAGACCATAGAGGGCCTTTTTGAGCTTGTACACATGCGATGGGTTATCCTGATCAACAAATCCTTCTGGTTGAGAAACGTAGATATCATCTTTGAGCTCGCCATTTACGAAAGCCGTTTTGACGTCCATTTGGTAGATCATCATATTTTTATGAGCGGAATTTTCTACGAAGATACGGATGGCCTCTATTCTAGCAACCGGTGCAAATGATTCCTCGAAATCGATTCCTCTTCTTGCCTGAATCCTTGAGCAACTAGTCTAGCCTTATTCTTTAGTACCCCGCCAAATTCATCCGTCTTGACCTTATAAATCCATTTTAATTTGATCAAAAGAACTTTATCTGGACACGACACCAATTCCCAAACTTCTAATCTTTGAAATTCATGAATTTCTTCTTGCATTGCATCGATCCATGATGGTTCAGTTATTGCTTGTTTGAAGTTCTTAGGTTCTATCGAAGTCAGGATGACATCAAAATAACACAACATGGCGTTAGTTTAGAGTTGCTTTCTCATAGAGACAGAGCGAGAAGGATCACCGATCACGTTTTCTATAGGATGATTCTTAGTCTATTTACCAAGGTGTCCAAATGGAGTGTGGGTTTGTCTTACATTCGATGATGACCCTTGAGAAGTTGATTCTGTATGAGGAGATTCATTTAGAGGATCATTATGAAAGATTGGTATTTTTGGTGATTCTTCAAAACCTTGAGAAATATTTGGAGATTGTTCTTGTTCTTGTGTTGATGGAGTACTTGAAGATGGAGCATCCTAGTCAACGGAGGTTGACATAGGAGAATCGGCTAAAACCACAACTCTCGGAGCATTAGCTTCTTGAACTAGAGAAACAACAATTGATGGTGGAGTGAGGTATTCATTAAACATTGGTTGAAACAAGCGATCCCAATCATCTCTTGGCGATGGAATACAAGCTTGTTAAAGAATAGGGTTTGGAACGAGTCCTGAACTGAAAATACCAATGTCAGCTTTTGCATCTAATTTACCCAAGTCTTCATTGTTATTGGTAAGATAACAGAGTGCACCAAAGACATGAAAGAATGATAAATCTGGTTTCTTATCTTGCATAAGCTCATATGGAGTTTTGTTGTATCGAAGGTGGATTATTAAACGGTTTTGGGTGTAACAGGCTGTATTAATTGCTTCGACCCATAAAAATAATGGAGATTCAGAAAATATTAACATTGTTCGAGCAACTTCTACAAGAGTTTGGTTTTACCTTTCGACAACTCCGTTCTGTTGAGGAGTGCGGGCAATAGAAGTTTGATGCGAGATGCCAACATTTTCATAAAATTCACGAAGTGTCTGACTGACAAATTCGGTTCCATTATCTGTTCGAACATTACAGACTGTGGCATTCAAACAAACTTGAATATTTTTTATGCATTTGATGATGGCCTCTAGAGCTTCATCTTTTGACCTCAAAAATCTGACCCAAGTAAATCTTGAGTAATCATCGACAATCACTAAGATATACTTTTTCCCGTTAATACTCACCACACGCATCGGGCCACACAAATCCATATGCAAAAGATATAGTTTCTCATGGATAGTGTCTTTAGCTTTGGGTTAATGAGAGGATTTCTTGCTTTTTCCTAATACACATGCAGAACATAGATGATATTTTTGAAATTTTAAAGCTTGAATAACCTCATGCAAGACCGTCGTTAGCTAGCGTTTTAAGAGTAACCGAAGTTGAGATGAGAATAATGATCGATGCCATAACCAGCTCTTTATCTTTGACGCTTTTAGATAGAAGAAAGATCAAGATGATTTAAACAAGTCAAACAAGAGAGATGTTGTGTACAAATTTGTGTCTCGTGAATCCCGACAGTAGATTACAATCACACCTTATACATCGTAAAACCGCAAGTGCTTTTCCAAAATACGACTTCAAGATCCCCGTCGCAAAATTGACCAATAGAAAACAAGTTTATGTCCAAAGCCCCTCGACGTAGATATACCTTTGATATAGTCTCAATTCCTAGCTGAATGTCCCCAACCCCCCATAATTCTTGAAATATGTCTTTCCGATCTAACATACCTAGAAAATTTAATTAACAAGTTCATGGAGCTGAGAGCGATTCCTTGTCATGTGTTTTAAACATCCGGAGTCTAGATACCAGAGAACAATTTGGACAACCTGTCCTGACAAGATAAGAAGATGATGGAATATCTATAGCATTGAATCCCCAAGTATGATTGGGTTCTGAGTGGTTAGGATTCTTAGATTCTACAATCTTAGCTTTTTTACCCGAACCTACAACTTTAACATTTTTGGGTTTCCTGCTATCTTGTGGTCCTACAATATATGATTTATCAAACCTATGAATTCACCAACATTATTGTTGACGTTTTAAAGCAATGTTTTTCAGGGGATCAATAAGCACGAGGTGCGATGGATACATTGGTGGTTTTGATTTGGATGTCATGCATTAAAGATTTTGTCGTATTTCATTTTGTTATCTGTTATGGGCGGAAAATCTTTGTATTTTGATCAAGTGAGCAAGTTAAGCTTCGGGCTTATGTAATAATTACTTTGTTAAATCTAATGTATCATTTTCAAACGACTTTTTGGTCGTTCTATATATATTTTGTGTTGTTGATCTGAGAAGTAACACGCCCCGGACCCTTATTCCGCTGCGACCCAATTTGGGGGTGTTACACTTTTTATTAACTTTCCTAGGTTGGGCTTCTACTTTATTCTTCATGTTCCTACTTGGTGTTCGCGAGATCCTATCATTTTTTTATTGCTTGTAGGCTTTGATCCGCAATTACTAGTAGAACACTTTAATTTTGTAGGAGACAACACAAATGTCTTAGAATCTGATGTTGCAGATGACTCTACCTGTTTAATGTTGCTTCAGGATGTGAGAGGTTCAGAAAACCTAACTTTCTTGACCTTGTTTTTGCGTGTGATAGCAACCTTTTTCTCATTAAGTTTAATCGCATTAGGGCAAGTATCTCGAACATGTACAAGTAACTCATGAATTCGTTGGGCATGCTTACAGGCAAAGTCTAACTCTTTATCTAAAGATTGTTTTGCTTTAGCTTGTTTAACTATTCCTCCAAGAATATTAGCTTGTTCCTGAGTGTACTTAAGGTAATTAATGTGAGCTTCCCTATTTTGCAATAACCTAGGAGCTAAAGGTTCTAGTTCTAGCTTGAACATGCCTGGAACAACAGTGTAGGCAGATGGTGTTTGTGCATCAATATCAACAATTTATTTTCCTTTTTATTTTCGTAAATCATTTTTCAATGATGTTATCACAAAAAACTTATCTTGAATTTGAGCTTTTAAATCCTCATTTTTAGCAGATTTTAAGTTTAGTTTATCAATTAAAGAGTCACTCTGTTCTTTAGTACGAACACGTATCTTTTTTTATTGAGTCAAGCTGCTCTTTAAAAACATGTTTCACATGATTAATTTCATTACAAAGACGCTCGTTTTCTGAAAATAGTTTTGCCATACTATTCTTTAGTTCTACATTTTTTGTCTCAATTTCAACATAATCATAATTGGCATTCTCTTCTTTGGACTTTTCTCTTATTGATTTTATAATATCCTTCAACTTACAAATGGTAGTGTCTTTGTTTTGTAGCTGAGCTTTTTAAATAATTTAGTGTTTTTAAAAAATTTCTGAAAATTTCTTGAGGAATTTTAATTATTACAAGATTTCATCTTTTTGAGTAATTTATTGATTTAAGTTGTATTGAAAATTCTCAAGTAGATATATACAATGTTTTTTCTAGTTGTGAGTAACTTTTCAAAAGATTATTATGCGCATTTTGTGATTTCAAAAGCTCAGCATCAAGATTAAAACACTTATCATAAGATTTATTTTGCTTTCTTTCCATATTAACAGATTCACCAATCAAAGACATAGAATATATCACAGTTAAAAGAACATCTTAAGAATGATTGTTTGTAGAGCGATTACATTTTACAAAAGTACTATAATTTATCTTAGCAAATTTTCTCAAACTTTGTTGTCAACTGAAGACTGTTGTAGCAGCACGTCATTTGGTCAAAAAACTGTTGTACTTGAATTATTTTATTATGAAGATCTCTTTATCATAACACATTGTAGATGTCTTTTAAAGATTTAAGTTATGGAATAATTTCTCCATTGTTAAAATAGCTTTAGTATGTTCAAACCACTCCATTCACCTTCTGTCACGAGCATTAGGTGTTTGTCCTCTTCTTCACCACATAGTCAAACTGGGCTTAACAGGGCGAAAGGTGGATTTAAGTCTTTTTAAGGCTTGCCATTTCACCAAACTCACCTTTGGGTAGTTCACTGGGAAACTTCCCTCATTGTTAACAGGTGGGTGATTAGAAGATTTATTGGTTAGGATTAGATACACAAAACCTGAAGCTTGTTCTGCATCCAATTGTTTTGTTGTGGAGTTAAACGTTTTCCCAAAATTTCAGTATCAGTTATTTAATTTTTCATTATCAATATGGTTTAATGAGATAAAAAAATTTATTTAACCTCTCGGTTCCTTTCCTCTTTTTTCAGTAATTTTTTGACACTCTCATACCGACTAACTGTTTCACATAAATCATAATGTCTATTCTTCTATCAAATCACAGGCCTAGCTACTTGTTTTGCAGAATATACACAAGTACATCTTTCTAAGGTTGGTTTAATCCGGTGTGCTTTCTTAAGATAAAACAAATTTATTTACCTTGAGCTTGTTTGTGTTTCATTTATTCATATTAATAAAGATTAGAGGCACTTTGTTAACATGTGCTTCGGTCTGTGCAGATTGACCCACTTTTATAGAATTTTTATCTAAGTCTTCCTTTATCTTCCTTTTTTCTAAGCAATTTGTTTTCCATTATTTTTTTTTTGTTCTTCTGTATTGCTCGCAATTTTGTATTTGGTGAATGTTTGCAATAAAGTTCCTTTTGTGTGTTTGGTTACGTAAAGAGTTGTTGCTATTGTGGAGGTCGTTCTTGTTGCTTTCAGTTGCATGCTTCGAGATTTATGTTCGCATTTCTAGGTGAGAATCATATCATTTGTTTATCGTCTGCTCGTTTAGCAATCTAATATGGGTGTCGCGGTCTGTGATGTAGTAGTAGCATGAGGGGTATCGTGTAGTGGTGTAGGAGCCTGTTGTTGCATGTGCACTATGAGGTTCTTTGTAGTGTTTCATTTGTGCTGGACATTTGTTGCATTCAAAGTTAAGATTCATTTGTAGCTTGGTGGTGCCGCGTTTATTTGTTTTCTTATATATCTGGAGCGTGTTGGGTTGCTTGACTATGATTGTGAGAGATGGTGGTGTGCTGCACTCTGCTCGTGGTGAGCTGGATCGGGTTTATTCCTCATAAGGGGGGTTGGGCTTAATCGGGCATGGTGCAGGGTACTACAGTGTTGAGGTGAATACGGGGTTCGGCAGGTGAGTGTCTGGGGAGGGGGAGGACGTAGTGTGGGTTGAGGGGCGCACGAAGGGGTGGAGGGGGGGGGATTACGGAGGGAACGGGTGGGGGCCGGTATATAGGTTGGGTGGGGGGGTCGTAGAGTAGAGGCGGGGGTGTGGATGGATGGGGTGGGGGGCGGCGGTGGTAACCCCCATGTGGGGCGGCGGGGGAGCGGGAGCGTGTGGGGCATAGCGTACTGGGTTGGAGGGGGGTGTAGTCTGGGGTGTCGTTACAGGGGGGGGGGCGGGGGGAGGGTCGCGTGGAGCCGGTGCTAACTTCGGCGGTGGGATATCGGGGGAGGCAGGGGGGGGGGGGGACGGAATCTTCTTAGATGAGATGTGCGTGGGGGGGGGGGCGGGGGTTGTGTGTGGGCGGACTATAGTGGGGCGGGAGGTGCGGGGGAGGGACGGGAGCGGCGAGGTTGGGGGGTGTTGGGTGGGGGGGATGGGGTGGAGAGGTTGGTGATTGTGGTGTGTGGGCCAAGAAGTGTGATGGTGGGGGCGCGACTGGGAGGGTGTTAGGGGATCATGCAGCCGGTGCCGGCTTCGGGGGGGGGCCCAAGGAGGGAGTGGCGGTGGATGGTAGGGGGGTTAGGGGATTGTGGTGCTTGTTAGTGAACATGTAGGCGCGGGCATGGTAGGGTTGGTAGTTTGCGGGGTGGAAATTGATTTCCGCAAGGCCTGGTGTTAGTTGTGTTTGAATGTGGGTAGAATCGTGTGTGGGGGGGTTGTGTGCTGGTTTGCGGGGATTGCATTGGTTAGGCTCTGCAGTGTTTGTGGAATGAGGGATCCTAGGGGAGATGCATTATAGTTAGCTTAGAATTTGGTTTTTGTCGCTGGTGGTCTGTTGGTGGAAATTAAGTTAGTTGGGGGTTTGTGGTGGACAGCGGGTCGCGTTTCTCCTTGGGGGTTTTGGTGGTTGGGGCTGCGGGTGCCTGTGGGGGTGTGTCTGTGGAAACACCTTGTGCGAAGCGGGAGTGAAGGGGAGAAGGTGGGGATTGGGAGGTGGGGCCGCGTGGGCGCGCGGGGAGGGGGGGTGTGGAGCGAATGTGGGGCAAAGCGCTGGGCTGGTAGATGTGGGGGCGAGTGTTGTTTGTGGTTGGTGATGGCTGCGATGGGTGGAGGAGTGGCAGAGGGGTCGAACTGTGCAGGGGCCTGCGGTTTCTGGTAAGGTAGAATTGGTGTGGAGAGGGAGTGTACTTGGGGGGATGCTGTTGGACTGGGGGCATGGTGGGGGAAGGATGCGGTGGGGCGGGCCGATGGGGGGTTGGGTAATTGGTGTGTGGTTGGATGGCGTGGATTTGGAGGGGGCGTGGGGAAGAGGCGGGAATAACGGTTTAAAAGGGGCAGAGCAGCTTGGTGGGTCGCCTTGGCGGATGACGCCGCGGGGGGGTGAGGGAGGTGGTGGCTTGGTGAGTAGGGCGAGGGGGTGAATATGGGGTTAGGCGGAATGCGGAGGCGGGGAGGAGGAGTATCGGTTTGTGTGAGGGGGTGGGGGGGGGTCCTCCGGTGTGGGTTGAGGGGCTTGGTGGCGATCGCTTGTAAGGTGGAGGAGGGTATGGGATTGAATCGGAGCACTGGGTGGTTTTGGGTGGTAGGAGGGATGAACGGGCGGGGGAGGGGTGCGGACGGGAGGGAGGGTTGGAGAACAAGAGTCGCGCTTGGGGGTTGGGGCATAGGCTTGTAAGGGGAGGTGCGGTCGGGGTGGGTTCTAGGAGCGCGGCGGTAGTGATGGAGCTATTTCCAGCTGGGTGGCCGGGGGGAGCTGTGGAAGTTGGGGGTGGCGGGGGCTGGGCGTCGTGGGGAGGGTGGGTGGGTGGACTGGAGGATATGGGGGAGGGGGTTGGGGGTGGGGGGCGGCGTGGGAGGGGGGGGGTAGAGGGGGCGGGTCGTGGGGGGCGGAGGGGGACGGGCGGGTAGTTTCGGGTTCCGGCGGTTGGTGTGGAAATGAGGATTGGGGTGGGGGGGTTGGCCGAGAATTGGGCGGGGGGTGGTGTTTGTTTTGACAGTTGTTGGGACCGCGCTGTGTTATCTAGTGTGGTTAGGGCTGCAACGGCTTAAACTAATGAGAATATGGTTGTCATGGTTGTCGGTGGGGAGTGGTGTGTCGGATGGTGGTACCCAGAATGGGCGACGGGGGTCTAAGGGTCGGAGGTGGGAGTAGGGAAGAATTACAGGGGGGGGAGGAGTGTGCGAGGCATCGTGGGGGGGAGGTGGAGGGGGGGGGTTTTGTCGTGGGGTTGTTGTGGGGGGCGGGGGGGGGGGGGTGGTTGGGAGGAGGATGCGGGGTGGGGGGTATGAGCGAGAGGGTGGGGGAGCAGATGAGGGCAACCGAACACAGCTTGTGTGCGTGTGTGGGAGGGGGGGGCGGGGTTGGTTGCCGGTTGAGAGGGGGTCGGGGTGTGTAGGTGAGTTATAGGGGGTGTATGTGGGTGAGGGGTGGTATGGCGGCGGGTGGAGGGCAGTAGGGCGGTTAAGTTAACAACGGGCAGTTTGGGGGCCCGACCTGGGGGGGGAGTGGGAGGAGGGGGGGCGGTGATGCGGGGGGGTGGCGGGGAGGGGAGACTAATGAGGGGGGGGTGGCGGGTCGACGAGGTCGGTGGGTGTCCTGTGTAGTTGCGGAGCATGATGGGCGAAGGGGACGTAGGGGACCCGTGTACACGGAGGGGGGTGAGTGTTATGGGGTGCTACAGCGGGGGGAGCAAAGGCTCGAAGGGTTAGAGGGGTGTGGGGGGGATATGTTCTTTGATGGGTTGGATAGCTGTGTGGGCGTGTGTTGTTCCGAGGGTGGGGTAGTTGTGGGATGATTGGGGGGATGGAGGGCACGGGGGGTTTGGGGTATGGGGGGGTTTTGTGCGTTGGGAGTGGGGGTAGTGTGTGAGCGGGAGGGGGGGGGGGGCGCTGCCCTAACGGTGTGGGCTGGCTGAGAAGTGGGGTGGCGGTGTGGGTGTGGTGAAGGTGGATGGTGGCAGGCGCAGTGCCCAGGGGTGGAGGACCTGCAGGGGCGGGTAAGGGGGAATGGGCAGGAGGTAAGGGGGTATGGAGGGGGGGGGGGCGGGGGGGGGTTTGGTCGAGAATTGTCGGGGGGGTGGGTTAGGTGTTAGGGCATTTGGGAATGGATGGGTTAGGGTGGTGATGTGGCGGAAGGGGTTCGGGGGTCTTGTGGGGCCGGGGGCTTCCTGGCGTTCCGGGGATTGCCTGGGGATGGGGATACGTTGTTGTTTGAATGGGTTGGTGCAGGATTGATGGGACGGGGTGGGGGGGTTTAATATAACGGGCGCCGTGGGAGTGAGGCAGGGGTGAGGTAGGGAACTGTTCTGCGAGGTACGGAAGGGGGGTGGCGGGGGAATATAGGGGATAGGTGGTAGGGTGCAGCGGGGAGGGGAGCGGTGGCGGCGGGTCGCGAGTTAGGCTGGTCTTTATGCGATGGGTCGGGTTCTGGCGAGAGAGGGCTGACGGTTGGTGGTCAGGGCGGCCGTGGCAAAGGGGCAGGGGGGGGTGGGCTGGGGGGGGAACGAGTAACGCGGGGGGTTAAATGTGTGAGGGGGGGGGGGGGTGAGGGGAGGTGGGCGGGGCGGGCGTAGATGGCCTCGCGAGCCGGGGAGGTGAGCGAGGTAAGGGGGTGGGTGGGGGGGGGGCGCTGTACGGGTGGTGCGGTCATGGGAGGAAAGCGATGACAACGCGCCGATGGGTGAGGGGCTAGCCAGGGGTGATAGGCGAGCCGGTCTGGGATGTGGGACGAACAAGGGGTGGAGGGTGGCGCGGGAGGGGTCGAGGGGGGAGGGATGGGGAAGTAGGTAGAGCCGGCAAGAAAGGGGTTTGACGTGGGTGGGCAGCAGGGGGCTGTTGTACTGGGGGGCCCACGGAGCCCGACGGGGGAAACGTTGGAGTAGGAGAGGACGGGGGGGCGACGGGTGGGGGGCGGTGCAGTGGGCGGGGTGGGGGGGGTGGGGTTCCTGGGGTGGAGGGGCTGGGTGGGGGCGGGGACTGGGGTAAGGGAAAGTGTAGGGTGGCGACGACGCTAGGGTTGGGTTGGCTTGGAGGTGGCCGGGGGGGGTATATGGGGGGAGGTTTCGGGAGCGAACAGTGGGGCCCCGAGCGATGGGGGGAGGACGTCTGCGGATGGTGCGTACTCGATGGCTGTGGTTGGCAGGGAAGTGCGTGTAGGGATGAGAGCTGTCGGGCTTTGTATCTGGGTGAGGAAGGTTGCATAGCCCCGGTGTGTAAAGTTTGTCGTGTTGTTTGGGTTGTGATGAGGTGGCGGTGGTTGCGTTTTTTAGCTGAGCAACGTCAAAAGAGGTATGATGGATAAAGTTTAGGACGGCGTACTGGGCGGGGCCTTCGGAGATTCTTTGCTAGGTGTGGAGTGGGTGCCGACCCCGAATTACGGCATGGCTCGGGTGGACGGGGAGTGGGGGGCGGGGGTCTGCACGGTTGGGGTGATGCGTATGCGGTGAGGGGGGCAGTGGGCAGGGTCCGGGGGGTGGGGGCGACGGAAGGCGTGGCACAGGGAGGAGGAGAGAGGGTGGGTTTGAGAGAACGGGAGGTCTGCGTTATGGGGGGGGGTCGGCTCAAGGGGGGTGGTACAGGGGGCGGGATGGGTAGACTGATTCGCTGGGGGTGGGCGCACTTAAGCACAGGGGTGGTCTCGGTGGGGGGGGGCTCGGTAACTTAGCTCAGTCAGTGTACTGAAAGACGGCGAAGGACAGGGGGGGGGGGGCAGATAAGCGATAGGTCCGCAGGAAATAACGGTGGCTAGGTCGAGGGAGCGTGGGGTAGTGTGGGGGCGGAGGCGAGGGGAGCGTACAGAGCGGCGGGAGGCTGGAATTGGGGGGGGTGAGTTGGGGTAGGTGCTGCAGGGGGTCGGGGGGGGGGGGGTAGGTGGAGGGGGTGGTGTTGAATCGGGGGCCAGGTGGGGGGCGGGGGTTACCGCAACCCACGGTGCGGGAGAAATTCAGAGGGTGTCGCCTTTGGCGGGGAGGGGTGCCAGGTGGCGCTAGCTGGGAGGTTTGGAGTTGGGCCATGTGCGTGCGACGCTACAGTGGGAACGTAGTAGAGGGTGGTGGGGGAAATTGGAGGCGACGGGTGTAGGGTAAGGAAAGGTTTGTTGACTTGGGGACAAAATGGGTTGGGGGGAAGGTGGGGTCGCGTGGTAGGGGGGTCCGCGGGGGGTGGGAGTGTGGGACACGGGAGGGTCCCGGGGGGAAACGGGAGGGAGCCGGAGGAGGGGGAGAAGGCCGCGGGTTGTGGGATCGGGGTGTGGGGAGCGTTGTTGTGGGTGTTGTCTTAGGTGGAGTGGCTTGTGAGTGGCCCGGGAGTTCCGTTGGTGTGGATAGCCGGGTATTTTTAGTGTTAAAGATTGAGGATGGAGGGGTGCAACAACGTCACGCGGATTGGTTTGGGGAAGTGCGGGGTATTGCAGAGGTGGAGCGGGATGCGGGGTGGTGGGGGTGGGGTGGTGTGGTGTGGAAGATGAATATGGGATGACTGTACCGAGGCAGGGGGGGGAGGATATGGGGATAAAAGGTGGTGGGGAGGGCGGGAGCGGGGGCTAACTGATAGGGGGGATGCGGTTAGCCGGGGGGTGGGTTAGGGTTTGTGGTCGGTCTTTGGTTGTTGTATTGCAGGCCGCCGGTTGGGCGTTTCGGTGTATGGCCGGTGATTGGGGAAGGTGGGCCTTGTGGTTAAGGTGGTCTGGTGCGTGGGGGGCACGGGCCCCCGGAAAAGAATGTTCTTGAAGGTGTGGGTAGTGCGCGTGGCTGATGGGTGTGTTATTGGTAGAGGGGTTGAAGGGATCGGGGGGGTAGGAGCGGTGGGAGGGGGGGGTGTGTGGGAGTGGTAGTCGGTGGGGCGCGGGGGGGGCGGGGCTTCTGGAGTCCGGGGGTAGGGTTTTTTAGGAGGTGGCGGTCTGTAACTGTTTCCTGAGGAAGCGCGGGGGGGGGGGCGGGGGTGGTTGGTTATGAATGCATGTGGTCGCGGCAGCGCGACACCGGGGGAGGACTCTCTGAATATATCCGGGGCGGTGGTGGCGGGGGCGGGGGGCGGGTGGGGTGGTTTTGGTGGTGGGGGGGGGGGGACTTTGATGCAAACGCGGGGTGGTGCAAGGGGGGGGGCATTGGCGGGTTGTGTTGTGGAGGATGCCAGAAAAAACGGGAGGGGGCAGATAGGCGGGGTCATGGCGGGCGGGGGGGGGGGTCCGGGGCATCTGGTGTGTGGGAATATAGGGGGATTGGAGGCGTGCGGGGGGTGGAGGGGGGGCGTGGGCCGGGGAGGTGTGGGGCGGCAGTGGGATAGCAGGAAATGGGGCAGTGGGCAAGGGTGGTTTAGTGTGGAGGCTTCGGGTGGACACCGGCGGGGAGGGCAGCCAGTGGGGGCGGCGACGTGGTGGGAGCTTGGCCGGCGGGTGGTTGGGGGGAGTGGGGCTGCTATAGCGGGGACACTGCTTGGGGGTGATGGGGTGGGTAAGGTGTCTAAGAGACGGGGCGTGGGTCCGGTTTGGGGTGAGGGAGGTCTAAGGGTGGGGTGTGGAGTGCCACATAGGAAAGCGGGGAGGGTACGCAGGCAGGTGACGCACGGAACGTGATGTGGGGCGGGGGCGGTGGAGGGTGGGGGGTTGGGTGGTTGGGTCCCGCTACGGGGACGGTTTTGGTGAGCCGTTGACATCCCGGGGAGGGGGCTTTGGGTAGGGAGATACCGGAGGGCGCGGTGGGCATTATGGGGTGACGGGGGGCGGAGATGCGGAGGGGGAGGGGGGGGACTACGGGGGTGGGGCTAGAATGGGTTGGTGTGAAGGGGGTTTCTGGCGGGTGGAGGTGCGGGGTGAGGGGCTATTCGGGTGTGGGGGGATGTCACTACCGGAAATGAGCCAAGGTACTATGTTTGGGGGATCGGGCTGCTAGTACGTGATTTGGAGTGGGAGAGTCGTGTTTTTGTGGGTTGCGGGTGGGGAGGTTGTTGCTCTCTGGTTGCGCATACAGGGGGGGGAGGGTGTGACTAGTTGGTCCCACAACTTATGAGGTGGGTTTTTGTGTGTTTGGGCGGGGCGAGTTGGGTTGTGCGGTGGTGTGCGTGGTGTGTTGTGGATGAAGGGTTCAGTTTCGGTTGCTGGGGTTTTTCTTTTGGGTATCTGGGCTAGGCGGCTTGTTTTGCTTTTGGTGACGTGTTTTGGTTTGGCTGGCGTACTCTGCTAATGGCTGTCTTTGGGCCGTGTTCGGCTGGCGGTTAGTACGGGCAGGTCGGAGGCTTGTGGTTGCGTGATAGGATGAATTTGTTAATGGGATCTGATATTTATTGGACAGGGGGGTCTGGGCGTGAGGTGTGTGGGTGTAGTGTGGTTTTGGTCTCTGTGGCAAATGCAGTAGACCTCGGGTATGTGAGGTGTCGTGGGTATCCACGGGGAGCTGAATTGCGGCCATGACGGGGGGCCGCGAAGGCTTACTGTCTTCTGAGGGCGTTTGTTTGTACGGGGGGAAGATGTGTTTTCGTGGGTGTGGTTGATGACTCGGGGGGGGAGCGGGACCGGGCTATTGGGCGGACTGTACGCCAATTCATGCTAGGGTGTGGGTAGAGTGTGTTTTGTGGGGGGGCAGGGGCTTTACGTAGGAGAGGGGTTTTGTCTCAGGTTGGTTAGAGTGTCTCCGGTTGGAGATGCTTAACGATTTGTTAGTTTCGGGGTTTGTTGTGTGGAACCTGAGGGGTTTATTTGGTCCGGGGGCACAGTGGCGTGAGGGGAGGTATTCGGTTGTTCGTCGTGTCGTGTGGGTATTTAAGTGCATCTTCGGTGCCTGGGGTTGGGTGGGGGCGTTATGGCTGACGGGGGTGTCGGGTGCCCGTGTGAAGGGCGGGTGGGGGCTTGGTAGGTGGTGTGTTGAATGTGCGGTGGTGGCAGGGGGGTTGGTGTGTGGGTTATGGGGTGTGAGGTCAGAAGGGAGGTGGCTTGGGGGCTGCGGGGGGGGGGTTTGGGATGCCTGGGGTGGGCAGGTCGGGCGCGAGCTACGGGTGGGGGTGGGGGTGGGGAGGTTAAGTTGTGGGGATGGCGGGCGCAGTAGGAGGACAGGTGAATGGGGGGCACGAGTGGGCGTGGAGCAATCTGAGTGAGGGGTATTATCGACGATGGTGTAGGGGAAGCGCGTCCATGGATCTGACGGGGCTCTGGGGGGCCGAACGCGATGGGTTGGGGGGGAAGAGGTCGGGGGTGGTGGGAGGTTGGGCTGCGGGGGGGGGAGTCTAGTGTGGGAAAGAGGCGCGATGGGTGTTCTCTTATTGATTTTATAATATCCTTCAACTTACAAATGGTAGTGTCTTTGTTTTGTAGCTGAGCTTTTAAATCATTATTTTTTAAAAATTCTGAAATTTCGAGAGCATTTTAATTATTACAAGATTCATCTTTTTGAGAAATTTCTTGATTAAGTTGTATTGAAAATTCAAGAGAAATACAATGTTTTTCAAGTTGTGAGTAACTTTTCAAAAGATTATTATGCGCATTTTGTGATTTCAAAAGCTCAGCATCAAGATTAAAACACTTATCATAAGATTTATTTTGCTTTCTTTCCATATTAACAGATTCACCAATCAAAGACATAGAATATATCACAGTTAAAAGAACATCTTAAGACATGATTTGTTGTAAGAGTCGATCATTTTACAAAAGTAATTATTTCTTAGCAATTTCCAAACTTTGTTTGTCAACTGAAGACTGTTGAACAGCAACGTCCATTTGGTCAAAAACTGTCTGTACTTGAATTATTTTATTTAGAAGATCTTTATCAAACACATTGAAGATGTCTTTTAAAGATTTAAGAAATGGAATAATTTCATTGTTAAAAATAGCTTTTGTATGTTCAAACCCCCCATTCACCTTCTGTACGAGCATCAGGTGTTGTCCTCTTCTTCACCACATAGTCAAACTGGGCGAGGTGGAATTTAAGCTTTTTAAGGCTTGCATTCACCAAACTCACCTTAGGTAGTTCACTGGGAACTTCCACTTTAACAGGTGGTTGATTAGAAGATTTAATGGTAGGATTAGATACACAAAACCAGAAAGCTTGTTCAGCATCCAATTCTTGTTGTGGAGTAAAACGTTTCCCAAAATCTTCAGATAGTCTATTTAATTTTTCATAATCAATAGGTTTATGAGAAAAAAAATTTTAATAACCTCTGGATCCTTTCCTTTTTCAGACATTTTTGACCGACTCTCTTTTTCCAAAATCAAAGTCTCTTCATCATCAATCACAGGCATAGCAACATGTTTAGCAGAAATAACAATACCATCATACAAGGTTGGTTTAATCCGTTGAGCTTTCTTAAGATAAAACAAATTTTAATAACCTAGAGCTTGTTTGTGTTTATTATCATAAAAAGCTTGAGGCTTTGTTAACATGTGCACTGTTTGAGCAGATTGACCCACTTTAAAAAGAATATTATCAAGTTCCTTTATCTTCTTTTCTAAATCAATTTCGTTTTCCATATATTTATTTTCTTTTTCTTTGGATTCATTTTTGAAAATGGTGAATGTTTGCAATAAACGTTCCTTTTTTTTGATTTGTTTAGAAAGATTTTGCTCAAGTGGGTCAACTTGTTCTTTCAGTGCAAGCTTCTCTTTAATTATATCATTCATTTGAGAATCAATCATTTTTTCACGTCTGCTTAAATCAATTCAAAAGTTTTGACTCGTTCTTTATATCTTTCTAGTTCAGCGGTTACTGATTCGTTATTCTGTTCCTTATTAGCCTTTTCCCAATTATTTACATGATTAATCATTTGTTCAGACATTTGTTCAATCACAGATAAGATCATTGAATCTTGTTGTGCCTAAAAATTAGTATCTTAAACATTTTCCTGTTGTGTTTCTTGCAAATATTGAGAGTATGGAATGATATTGCTATCACTATGTATCTCATTATCTGTAAAATCCACAACTGGTGGTTGTTCAAAATCTTGCATTGCATGGACACATTGATTTTCCATATCATTAAGATAGGTTTCATAATGAGGTACCTCTGAGATAACGTCAGAACCATAGATGGAAATGTTGGCCATGAGAACCACTTTTGCATTCGAGATTTCATAACAGTCAGAATCATAAGTATCGAGATCCTCAATCTGAAAAGCATCATTTTTTGGAATGATTGTCTGAACAGCTTGACCATCTGGAACCCCTGGATCTGCAAGAAATGTGAGTTTCTCTTCATCTATAATTTTTCCAGCTTCCTGAGCTTCAGCTAACATTGCTTTATCCTTATACAATGCTGCATTCCTTAGTCGCTTAGGCTGACTGCATTGCCTAGCCATATGTCCTTTACCTTGACAGTTGTAGCATTTAACAACCCTTGCCTGTCCAGTTGCATTATTTCCCCCAAAACTAGTAGCATTACTCTTATACCCAGTACCAGAATAACTTTGACCTTGTCTTCCCTGAACTTGTTGCACTGTGACTCTGCCATCTTGAATAGTGGCGTGGTTTCTTAGATTCGATAAAGTTCTAAGTTGATTATTGGTTGAGGGGAACCTTGAGGAAGCTACAGCTGTTATAAAAGCCATTGCCTTGTTGAGACAAGAAATTAGATCATCTCCTAGAGAGAAAACAGGAATAGCAAAACCTGAGTCCACAAGAGGTGACTCGGTCATTGGTTGTGTAGTTTGATGATTCATTTGAGACTGATATAGATATGATGGTGGAATGGATGAATGACTGAATTGAGGTTGTGATGGATAAGTAGATGAGTAATGTTGAGTGGGGTGAATTGATCCATATTGAGATGGTGAAAACTGTTGTTGAAGCTGAAGATTATTGTATGAAGACTGATAAGTGTTGAAGTGAGGTTGTGTCATCTGCTGATTTGCAACAAATGCAAGTGGATCTTGATTGCGTTCACGCAGAAGATGAACTTCATTTGCATGAAGTTCGTGTTGTTCAAGATATGCATGAAGCTGATCAAAGTTGGTAGTATGCAAATCCTTTACAAGCTTGACATCAGTCACAAACTTACTCCATTCAGGTGGAAGACTGTTTAAGAACTTGGTATTAACTTGAAATTGCTCCATTTTCATGTTGTAAATGTTCATGTCATTAATCAGCTGAGTGAATCTCAAGTAATACTTATGAAGTGATTCCCCCTTGATGTGAGTAAACTTATCAAATGCATCATACAGTTTACACTCTCTTTCCTGCTTAGTCAAAGAGGTACCTTGCATTAGTAATTGAACTCTCTCCCATAAATCCTTGGCAACTCTGTGATGATTCACAAGTGAATAGATATCAGCTGGTAGACCTTGAAGAATGATATTGGTTGCCTTCATATCACAATCAGCTTGAATTTTCTCAGCAGCAGATAATTCAACATATTTCTTTGTTCTGGTCACCCCATTCTCTTCAATAGTAGGCCAAATGAGTGGACCGTTTTCAACTGATTCAAGTATCATTCTTTCGTGCTCTCTGTTTTGCATGTATAATTCCATTCTACTTTTCCAAGAATCATACAGGTCCTTGTCCAACATTGGTGGACGATTGTCAGCACCGGAGAGTATCATGTACTCAGCAAGAGTATTCTTTTGTCCAAGTGGAATAATTGAATCCATGTTGGTTTGATGTTATTAGCTTACTTGTGGATCGAACGGTGATTGAAAGTAATTGTGTTTTTAGTGAGTTTTCTTTTGAGTGTTGTAAATCTTGAAACTACACGGGATTTTACAACTCTTGATAAAACCGGGAAGACAATTGAATGTTTCATGGGATTTTACAAATCAAAGAGATTAACCGTATAATTTACTTTATCAAATTTGAGTTTTGAATTTAGTTCAAGTGAATTAATTTTCCTTTTGAAAGCTGTTAAATCGCCTTTGCTTGGAAATTTGATAACTCGCCTTCCAAAGAGAAATTTGCTAAATTGCCTTGGCTTGGAAATTTGTTAAATCGCCTTGTAAGGGAAATTACTAATTCGCCTTTCACAGCAACTGTTAAAACGCCTTGCACTAGAAAATTGATAACTCGCCTTGCGAAGAAAATGATAAATCGCCTTGTACTGCCAATTGCTAATTCGCCTTGCAAATGAAGTTGCTAACTCGCCTTCACATGCAGATTGCTAAATCGCCTTGCACAAGAGATTTGTTAATTCGCCTTTAACTGGTACGAAACTCAAAATTTTCAAAACATAAAAAGACACACTTTTGATCATTTTTTTTCAAAATTTCTTGTACAACTAGTATTACTAAGCCTATAGGTACCTTAAAAATGCAAACTTTATGGTTTTTAAGCCAAAAATTTGAATTCAAGAATTGTACTTTATAAAGCTTTTTTGAACACAAAAATGCACAAAGATGATATTTTTTTTGATTCGAAGCTTGTACACCTATATCCTAAAGATACTAGATCAGATCTACCAAGGTAAATGATCATTTAGTGTACACAAAAGCTTCGAAAACAAAAAAATAAAAAGAAAGGGTCGGAAAGAAAAAACGAAACAAGAACAAAACACAAAAACTAAACAAATCACTCCATGGCTCTGATACCAATTGTAGAATATAATCTATAACACCAAAGAACAATATAGAAATCTAAAGAGAGAAAGTAGATGGGAGGATGGTTCTAGTGTGAGTCAATAATAAAGAAAGAAAGATTAGATTATGTGTGTGAAATGAACCAACCAACACCATCTCCATGTGTGGAGAGGGTATAAATACATCAACCAATAACCAGCCATGGGCTTAAGTTATGGGATTTCCATGTGTCTTTGGCCCGGTTAGCTTACTAACATTACATTTTGAAGAAACATGTAATCTAATGATCTACCAAGAACAAGAGAGAGATGTGGGTTGTGATGTTTAGAGACAAAAAGTGATGGAATGGATGATGTTATTACTATGTGGAAAAATAGAAATGAAACAACCAACCCCTCTCCAAGGCTAGGAGAGGGCTTATATACTTACATGATGGCCGGCCCATGGGCTATGATGGGCTTCCCATAGGCCTTGGGCCGGACTAGATTACTAATCTAATCATTACACTAACTACGAGCTAAGACTATTACAACTTGGAAGTGACCGACATTTTTTGTGTTTCCAACAATCTCCCCCTATGGGAGGTCACTCCATTTTACAAATGTAACACCCCCAAATAGGGTCGCAGCGGAATAAGGGTCCGGGGCGTGTTACTTCTCAGA
>BQNB010029612.1:0-52797 GCA_026074375.1 Tanacetum coccineum
GATACGTGCAACCGGTGCAAATGATTCCTTCAAATCAATACCCTCCTCTTGTCGATATCCCTTGGCCACCAACCGAGCCTTGTTCTTTAGAACATCACCGTACTCATCAAGTTTAACTTTGTAAATCCACTTGAGAGCTATAATCATGACACAGTCTAGTTGAGGTACTAATTCCCATACTTAAAGTCGATCAAATTCATGAATCTCATCTTGCATAGCTTGAAACCAGAAATCTTCAGTTATTGTAGATTTGAAGTTCTTTGGTTTGACTTTTGATAGTACAGAGTTATACAAGCACCACAAGGCATCAGTTGCCAGTTGTTTTCTGGTGGATACCAGCCGAGAGGGATTGCCAATAATATTATCCAGCAGGTGATCTTTGCTCCATTTCCCGAGATGATGAAGTTTTTGAGAGACATAAGGAGATTCTGTTGAACTAAGATCCCCAGATGATGATGCTTCAGAACTAGGTTCCGAAGCAAATACGTTTATGAAGGGATTATTGTCAACAGGAGCAAAGGGATTGTCTTCCATGAGAGTATATTCAGCTGCAACGCCTTGATGTAAATTAGGAGATTGTAATGTTGAAGATGAGGGTGAATGACCTGGAGAAGGTGCATCTTGATCAATGGTAGTAGATGAACGTGTACCGACTGAATTGACTGGGACTGAAACTGCTAGAGCAGGAGAGACCGGTATTTCAACACAAGGAGGTTCCATGTATTCATCGAACATTGGTTGGAATAAAATCTCCAGTTCTTTATTTGTGGGAGGTACATAACGTACTGCAGGAACCGGATTTGGTACGAGCCCTGAACTTATCTGTCCAGGCATCTGAAATGAAGGAGCGGGTCCTGTAATGAGTTGCACATGAGCCATTTGCTCAGTCAGCTCATCGAATTGAACGTGAATAGTTTCCATAATTTGTCGGGTTCTTTTGTTGTAAATTCTATACCCTTTCCTGATAGGTGCATAACCAACGAATATTCCAATATCAGCTGTTGGTTGTAATTTTCCAAGATCTTCACTATCATTTGTAGGGTAACAAAGTGTACCAAAGACACGGAAAAAGGTAAGATCATGCTTCTTATCATGCACCAGCTCATATGGGGTTTTGTTATTAAGAGTGTGAATGAGGGATCGGTTTTGGGTGTAACAAGCAGTTGCCACAGCTTCTGCCCATAGAAACATCAGAGCCTTGGAAAATATCAGCATTGTCCTAGCGGCCTCTACAAGAGTACGGTTCCGTCTTTCGACAACGCCGTTCTGCTGTGGAGTCCTTGGAACTGTCTTTTGGTGAAAATACCGACACGTTCATAATATGCAGTCAAATCTTTATTGAAAATTTTTATGCCATTATCGGTACGGATGTATCTAATAGTTTTGTTAAGACCGACTTGTATTTGCATCAGAAACTTGATGACGACCTCTGGGGTTTCATCTTTTGATCTCAAAAACTTAACCCAAGTAAACCGAGAATAATCATCAACGATGACTAAGATGTATTTCTTCCCATTAATTGTTTGCACTCGCATCGGTCCACATAAATCCATATGAAGGGTATTAAGAACTTTCAAGTTGGTGTTTTCAGTTTTAGGTTTGTGGGTATGTTTTTTGCTTTTTCCTAGTTGACACGTGGAGCAGAGATGATCTTTCTTAAACTTCAATCTAGGTAAGCCTCGTATTAAATCCTTTCTTGCAAGGTCATTGATGGTACCGAAGTTCAAGTGGTTTAAACGCCAATGCCACAACCAAGATTTATTCTTGGAGGCTTTGGACAACAAGCAAATTGGAGAGGACTTCATCATGTCTTCAACAGAGATAGTGTACAAATTAGAACCACGAGAGCCTTTAATTAATTCAACATCATCCGTATCTCGAACATAGCAAGAATGCTTCCTGAATGCAACTTCCAGATCCAAGCCACAAAATTGTCTGATAGAAAACAGATTGTGTCCCAGTCCTTCCACATAGTATACCCTGGAAATCACACTATCACCAATCACGTAATCTCCATAACCTATGATAGCACCAAAATGGTCATTCCCGAATCTAACTGTCCTGATGAAATTATTTACGAAATTCCTGAGCCGTGAGCGATCCCCCGTTATATGTTTTGAACAGCCTGAGTCCAAATACCAAAGGACGATCTGTACGACCTGCATTTGAAAACAGGCGAAGATGGAGAGTTTGTAAAGTTGGATCCCCAATTTTGGTTGGGTTCCTGTTGGTTAGCACAAGTAATGGCCTGATTCTCATTTTGCTTAGCAGATGATGCTTTGGGTTTAGTGAGCCTAGTTAAAGGGCACTGTTCTCCTAAAGTGAAAATTCTGCCCGTAGGTCTCCATTGATGATCAACACTGGTAAGCACTTTGCCTGTGGGTTTCCATACTTGCCTAACTTGATTAAGTTTCCAAACTTGCTTAACTTTGCGGACAACATTATGAATATTATGAATAGAGGGGGATTCCTTAACAGATTTCAAATAATCAACCACGCACACATCATGATTTGCAGAAATTAAACATTTGTTACATGTTTGGCAAACAGAATCAGAATTCGAATTAATTACAATACGCTTAGAGCTACTACTAGAATCAACACGATTAGTGGTTCTTAAGTTAGACTTATTTATCCTAGGGTGTTCTTCTACTTTCTTCTTGTTGACACCTTTAGCTAGCGAGATCCTATTTTTCTTGGTATTGCTCCTAGACTGTGATCCGCTAGCATTGTTGCAACAGTTTGCTCCTGTAGAAGGAGGCACATGGACATTAGTCTTCTGAGTGTTCAGTTGCTCTACATGTTTGTGTGTGTTACTATTTGACGTGTCACATTGTTCTTCAAAAGTAACTTGCTTTTTCCTAATTACAGGGGTAGGAGCATGCTTTTTATCTCGTTGGTTAAAGGCTTTCGGACAAGTGCCAATCGCATATTCTAAGAGTTCCTGAGAGTGTTTGGTGTAAAGGCAAGCAGATGCAAGTGATCTATTAAATGGTCTTTCAACCTTAGCTTCCTCTAGTATCTCGCGAAGGGTTTCTACACTTTCCTTAAGATGTTTGAGATAATATAGATGAACTTCCCTGTTGTTCCTATTGTGAGGGGGAATTGGTTCAACATCTATAGCATACCTACCGGGTGCAAGAACTCTTGGTTTTACAGACTCCATAGTGTTGCATTTCAGATTTTCATGTATTTGGGCTTTCAGATTCTCATTTTTAGTTAGCAAGGCCGTTGTCTGTTCTATATGCTTAGCACGCGTGATCTTAATAGAATCGTACAATTCCTTGTAATGTTGTTTAACTTTTTCATTCTCTGCCCTAAAAAGCTCATTTTGTTCTTGAAGAACGGAGACTTTTTCAGTTAATTAAGTGATCTGAAAATCTAAGGTCCTGAAATCAAGAGTACGATCTACTTCACTACGGGTCTCTTTCAATTAAGAGATTTGCGTTCTCAATTTTTTGATGGCGTTGTCCTTTCCTTGAATGGAAGCTTTCATTTTTTTTATCACAAAGACTGAGTCAAAATCAGGAGTATCTCGAGCAGGTGGATATGGGTCGTTTCCAAAACTTTCTTTAAGGTTTTGATACTTTAACTGTAAATTTAAGTGATTAACCTCAATTGAAAAATGTTTTTACCTAATTTAGTATGATCAACTCTTTTAACTTAGTCCCGTTAATTAGACAAGCTCTGCTTCAAGTTCCAAACAACGTGTTTGAACAATGGTGTGGGCTTTATGCATTTCAGTGAATCTAGATACAGTAAGCTCAGAATTTGTTGCAATATAAAACACTTCTTTAGATAAGCAATCAGCAATTAAATTATAAATTGCAATAAGAAGATTTTCTCGCTCAATCTCATCATGCTTCCTATTTACAACATTTTGGTCAACTTCAACTTCTAACTCTTCAAAAATGTCTTTCATTTCTTTAATTTCTTTAGTTAAAGCCTTTTGAATTCCGCAAAATGTTCTTTAAGTGTTTTGACAAATGGAATGACCTCGTATGAGGTAACATTCTTGGTTTGTTCAAACCTATTTCCCTTCAGTGAGCCCTGTTGGTGTAATTTCTCTTTAACAGGTTTTCTTTCTCAAATTCAAAAAAAGGTTTATATAAGTGCAAAAATGTTAGTATTTTTACTTTATTTTTTTTAGAAGCACCCTAGGGAAGCAACGTGTGCAGTGTATTTTGACGGATACACCGTCAACGCTTTTGATTGGTCTTGAGCGGTGGTCCTGCTTTTTAGAGCTTCATCTTTCATCTTGAGATAACTTAAGACCAAAATAATTATGCTCAGAAGGGTCAATTATTTCTGTGGTGTGAAAGGTCGCTAAATTAAATCTCTTACAGTTATCAAGTGGTGCAATCTTAACTTATGAGTCACATACTCAGGGTCTTTCATTTTGTCATTCATTTTCCTCCTAGTGATTTCAGCTATCTCTAGGTATCCTCTGTGTTGTGCCACTAAAGCGGGGACATGATTGTTTTTAGATAATTTTCATAACCAATATATAGAGCATGCTTAACCTGCTTTGCAAGTTTGAGCATAAAGGGTTCTTTAGCCAATAGCTTACCTTATTCAGTTCATTATAATAGGGCTTTGGTTTACACAACAAGAACTGTTTGAAAAGACAGGTCTTTATTATAATTTTTTATCCTCGACCTTTCTTTTAAAGCTTTCATGTCTAAAATCTAAAAAAATTTTCCTTAAAGGAATATATGTTTTCTTTCTGTTGTAAAAAAATTTTTTCAAGACATAACTTCTTCTACCATTGACATGTTAAGGTTGATGGTAGACAGCAAGTTGCATTTTAACAGAATGAAGTTCCCTTTTTCCAAATTTTCTTGCCTTGATATTACGGTCAGTGATAACTCTACTAATAGTTCCTCAATCTTTTGTTCTCATTTGTTCGTTAATGTCAAACCAGCACCGTTTTTCATACAGTTCTACTTGTTCCTTATATGTTGCAAGTTCAGCAGTTAATGAATTATCAACTACTGTGTTCTGTGTTGTGTCAGAGACAGATTGGGCATGCGGTTCATGCATATCATTAAATATCATCATGTATGCATCATTTGAAACAGAAGATACATTACTTTGTACAACTGGCACTGCGTTGTCCTTTACATATTAATCATACAGAATCATATTACTATCACTCGTATAATTAGCATGTGAATCAACAACGTAGTTTGGTTATACATCGTCATGCATATCGTGTTCTTCATGATGTTCACAAACAGCATCCTGATAGTGATCATGGTCATGTACCTCAGATAGAATGTCCGAATCATAAGACGGACCAGCTTCATCATAAACAGGATCTGCGGATGATAGATTAGCCATGAACATAGTCTATGCCATGGGAGCCTTATCAACATCAGAATCAAAAGCATCACAGTCATCAGCTTGAAACACATTATCCACATTAAGTGCTAAGTCCTGAACAGGTTGCTCATCCACATCTTCATCAATAACGTTGTCTTATCCACCTGCAATAAACAATAACTGCTCTTCATCCAATGCCACCCCGTTCTCCTAAGCTTGCATCAGCAACATCTTGTCTTTGAAGTATTCGGAGTTCTGTGAACGCTTGGGTTGAGTGCAGTTCCTTGCTATGTGGCCTATACCGTTGTAGTTGTAGCACTTAACCTGCCTTGCTTGACCTGGATTAGCATTCCCAACTCTGTTCTAAGCTCCCCCATAACCAGCTGCACCTGCACCCCATGCATTGTTACCCTGTCCTCTATTTTTTCGACCCTGAACATTCTGAACAACAACACTGCCGTCTTGAACTGTGGCTTGGTTCCTAGGATTTAATGAAGTTCTGAGTTGATTGTTTGTTTGAGGAAGATATGTTTTGTATGATTGGGTGAGTAGGGCAAGTGTGTTGGTTAAGTTCTCAATTAAGTTGTTTGTTGGAGAGAGTCCTGAATCAAGTTAGGAGTTGCCAGCAAAGTGTGGTGGAACATATGTGGATGATGGGTTTGTAGATGATTGTGAATTGTACTACTGATGTGAAACATTGGTTATTAAAGCAAGAGGATCAACATTAGGTTGAGTGAATCATTCCAACATCATTTTATTTTCATTGGCATGTGCCTCATGCTGCTTTAGATACGCATACAGTTGATCATAGTTGGAGTCCCTCAAACCTCTGTTGAGTTTCACTGCTGTTACAAATCTACCCCATTCTGGCAACATGTTATTAACAAACTTAGAATTCAACTGCATTCTGGACATGGTCATCTTGATGTTACGCATGTCGTTGATGAGTTTGGCAAACCGGACATAGTAATCATGAATAGTCTCTCCTTTGTGCTGACGGACGTGTTCGAAGTCATCATACAGTTGTGATTCACGGTCTTCTTTGTTTAAATCTGAACCTTCCAGAGGGAACACACATTTCCATATGTCCATTGCATCTGAGTAATGATTGATAGTGAGTTAGAAATCTTTTGCAACCCTTTAAAAGTAAGATGTTTGTTGCCGAATGTCAGCATTGTACCTTTCCTTATCTTCAAGTGACAGGTCAAAATAGACTCGAGGTCATTCTGGACCTAGATGTAAGGCACCTTTAGTACCTTCAGCAAGTGTTTCCCGAAAAGTTCCCATCAGAAAAGTTCCTTCATCAATTGACTTCAAGATGTTCACCAAATTTTCTTTACCCCGGCAATATAGTCGAATTTGTTGTTACCATGATGCAAAGTCAGTCCTAGCAAGCATAGGTGGTCATCGGAAAAATCGGAACCACCCGCCACCTTAGGATTTCTGTCTGTAAAGATAAGCCTTCATAAATTTTGATTGTGAAATGATTAAGTATATCGAACAATGATTAGTGATTGTAAAGTTAAAATGGAGATTGATTTTGTGTTGAAAAATGGTGATTTGTTGTACAAGAATGTTAGGTAAATCCATAACTCGCTGCAATGGATCTCGCTTGAAGAGAGTTGTGATAACTCCATGGCAAGAAACCAATTAGACATAGTTCCTGTACACAAAGTCCTAGAAAAAGACCTTCAAATAACATGTAACTCGCTAGTAGTTAACATCGCTGGAATAGAGTGGATAACTCACTGCAAGAATCAATTGGACCAAGTTCCTAGTTCAATCACAAAGTCGCTAGAAAAAACATTCTCAATAACTCTGTAACTCGCTATCCGTAACTCGCTGGAAGAGAGTTGACACCTCGCTATCAAAATTAAACTCACATAGTTATTCTTGTTCAAAGCTCGCTATTATAAATATCTTTAATAACCTGTACTCTCCACGCACCCCTCCCTGCAACCCCCAGCTAGTCTTCAACTCGCTAGTATCCAACTCGCTAGTCCTCAACTCGCTACTTGCAAGAAAGGTTAACTCGCTGCCTAACTCGCTACTTGCACAAAACGACAACTCGCTGACACAGTACTTTCTGACACACAGTGTACTATGCTGATAACTCGCCAGTACAGTAACCTAACTCGCTAAGAAGATCTTCGAACAGTGACCTAACTCGCTGGAAGGAAAAATTTGGGTTTTCACCTAAAAACACCTAAAAATCACCCTTTTGAACGTTTTTGCCTGGTTTCTTTTGCACAACTTGGTACTAGAAGGCTATAGCAACTATAAAAACATGAATTTTAACATCACAAACGTCAAGATCAAAGAAAACCAAGAACAAGACTATAAACCTTCAAAAACCAAACTTTTGATCAAAATTAACCAAGAAAAACGCACACACAATCTAGCTAATCATCCCATGTGCTCTGATACTAATTGTAGGATATTGGAAATCATAACACAATTGAATGACTAGTGGATTAGCCAAGTTCTAAAGAGAGAAAGTGAGAGAGAACTTTGTAGTGAGAGAAAATGAAGTTGCATTATGTAAATGACTAACCCAACTCTTCCATGGCATGTAAGGGGCTTATATAGTAACACTAAAACCGGCCATATGGCCTTAGTAGTGGGCTTACATGTTGGGTTTAATACCCGACCTACTACCGAACGTTATACATTAACTACTTAACTACGAGCAACAATAATCGGTAAAATACACGGGGTGACCGAGTCTTTTTCTAATATCTAACATTTTATGACCATGTCAATCCCGTCACAAGACGAACTATTGACCAATCGGCTGGTGGTAAGCTTCGTGACCTCAACGCTAAAGAATCTTGTGCATTATTAAAGGACCTCTCCCTCTATGACAACGAAAGTTGGAACGACCCAAGGGATTTCGCTAAGCCGGTCAAGGCAATCACATTGCCTTAAGATGTCCTAAGTACATCCGACCGCCGTCTAATCAAGCTTGAAAATCAAGTTCAACGCTTGATGGAAGCTCATCTTGCTCCGACACAACCCACCCAAGTAAATAAAATCACTACCCCATGTGAAATCTGCAATGGTCCCCATGTCACTCAGTATTGCATGGAAGACCACGAATAAGCCTTTGTTGAATACGCATCCTCGCATACCGATGAAGTGGGAGGTAAGAGGTTCACTCCGAACCATGGACCAAGAAATTTCAATAATGCCGCCAACGCTTGGAAGGAGAAACCAAACTTCAACTGGGCACAAACCTAAACCTTCACTAGCCCACACGGTGGATTAATCTCCATCTACTCCTCTAGTTATCAAATGAAGGAGGAACTCAGAAAGAAAGGAATCAAAAGCCCATCAAAATTGCTCTCCCCAAAATATCTCTCTCCCGCATCCATAAAAAACTAAACAAAAATCCGTCATCTCCAAAACGCGTTCATTTCATCAATTCAATCGTTATCCTAAGCATAGACAGTGGTACGAAAAAAGAAGACGACTCATCGACCAACGCATGCGATCTCAACCTCGGTGGTATGGTAAAAGGAAAAGAAGAGGTGAAGGAGAAAGACAAGGAGGAATATGAGATGGAAACCGACATGGAAGTAGAAGAGGTGATCGAAGAAGAAAAAAGTGAATTCAAAACTGATAAAGAAGTCGAAGAAATATTTGAAGCGGAGGAAGAGGATGAAGATGATGAAAACTTTAACTCATTCCCAACTATGAAGGAACTGTCACATCATGAATGGTTGTTAAAGAATCCTTGACCCCTGTGGGTAAAGGCAAAAGTAAGAGCCGGAAGCCCGAACAACATCAAAATCTCCTGCATGGTCGGTCACATCTTCAAGAGACAGACTTACATAGACCTAGAATCACCAATCAACATCATGTCTAGGCGGCAATATAATCAAATCATGACTTATGGGCTTAGATCAAGGCAGAAACCATCAAACCCCGATAAAATCAGTAACTTTGTAGGAAGAATAAGAGGCCTAAAGATTTTCATAGAAGCTTCGCCTACGAATGCGACTTTATGATAGTAGAAGACACCACTAGCATTATCAATCACCACCTTGGAGAAATGGTGTTTGGAAGGCCCTTCATTGAGGAAACTGGCCTTGTCTATAATAAAGGAGAAGGAACGGTCATTTTTAAGCAAAATGATGAGAAAATCACATTTAAAATGCCTCACACCATAGATATATTCAGGCAAACAAAACTTATGGGATTGAGCACCGATTCCATACCCCCATTCGCCTAAGAAGAAAACTTTGGCCATGGAAGGACGCACTACTACCAAAGCTTACTTATCGGAGATGAGTACAAGCAAGACGGAGATGATAGGAGGGGAGTTAGGCAATTAATGAGGTTAGAAAAAGAGACTATGGATAACAAAGGAGGATTCACGTAAGGACGTGTGACTTTGAGTCTAGCTACAAGACTCGTTAATAAAGAAAAGCGCTTCTTGGGAGGCAACCCAATTTACTTTTCCCGCAATTAGGAGTGTCATGTGTGTTTTAATTCTTCATAGTTTATTTTATTATGTTTGAACTATCTTGTAATCATGCTTTGTATTGTCTTTAACCTCGTCTTAATTTCAATTAAAGGTATTTTGCAAATAATAAGTGTAGGGGAATTTATCCGGCTTTTGAGCCAAATTCAAACATGTTAAATGAACTGTTAAGATTAATTCGCGTCAGTTTCGTGTCATATGATTGAATTGTTGAATCTCAAGTTTTATGCAACCATTTGTACAGGAATTAACTTATGGAATCAAGTGCAGGAAATTTTTCATCAAAAACAAAAATTTCGTTTTCACAAACTGTGGAGACGGCGTCATGATTAACACGCGTGTCACCATATCACCTGTGACAGAGTCACACAAACCGTGACGGCGTCAAACGCCCAGGTCAAGAAAACTTAAAATTTTTAATTATTTTTGAAAATAAAACTTGCACAACATTTAATATATGTATTCTTCTGTTATAAACCTGCAAAAACCTAATGAGTTTAACAATTCTCTCATCCTATCTATCGAGTCGAACCCTAAATTCACATTGTATATTGGTAAATCGCACATTTTATGCTTGGTATAGTTGTCTTTGTCTTTGATTACAAGTTATATTTGATGAGAAGAAGCTTGGAAGTTCTTAGGAAGTTTCATTGGATGATTCTCGGAGGACGATTTAACCAGTTATCGCATGTTTCTTCTCCATTATTGAGTAAACCAGGGGAGTACTAGTTTCTTTTCCTTGTTTTCTATTCCCTTTATTCGTTTTAACGGGTACTTATATAGAACATTGAGGACAATGTTCAACTTAAGTGTAGGGGGAAAATAAGCCTTAGAAACTATTCTTTCATTTGCCATTTGCTTTGTCCTTAAAATGATGGGTAATATATCGAAACATAGCATAAGAGGTGATTTTTACCCAAATTTAATTTTTTTTATGACACATACCGAAGAAAACCGAGTATTATTAGCGTCTCATGGATAAGAATTTATATTACTAGCACAAAAACCCTCAAATTCCACCCCCACAATGTGAGGTTCACCCTTAGATATTATACCTTTAGCTTATTTGAGTTAAGGAGTGAGCAATCATGTGTGTCTATTATGTCGTTACGGATGTGTATGCGTGGTTTTGTCGCCTTTTCTGAAACATTGGTATTGGTTACTTTAGGATTATGAGAGTGTACCGGTAGCATATTAAATTCTAGAACTTGTTTTTGTTATGCATCCCTAGACCGCATAGTAAGTATTAGGATTTGCTTGATAAGAGGCATTAAGATTAACCCATGTTTTAAACCTGTAATTGTTATGATGGTCACATCGATCATATAACTATCCCACACCCTTGCCATGCACTCATTATTAGTGCAGGATACCCCTAGTACAACCCTCCGAGCCTATCCTTTTTCACGGTTCTTGTAATTTTCTGGTGAATTCTAGATTATTAATGAAGAGCATTGTCACCCTTAAACTAATCGTTACACCCAAATCGCCTTAGCCTACCTTCTATGTACTCACTTTTAGTACATTATTGTTTTAACCCAAGTTAATTATTTAAGTACACGGTTGCTAAGTATTTATCCTTGTAAATATAGTTTTGGGACGATTGGGATTCATGGTAGTATTTATTTCACGGAAGAATGGGGAAGAAAAGTTAAGTCAATACCCCTATATATTTGTTAGATAATCTCCATGTTATTTTGATCCACCTCAAATCGGGTCATTAGTTAGATTGTAAATATCGAGCATGTAAAATCTCAAGTGTAGGGGTACGTATTATAAACCCCATGTGATGTATTATATTTATTCAAAAAAAAGAAAAAGAAAGAGATTGATGTAGAGTTGTGTAGAGTTTGTATATCTTCGTCCGAGTCTTGGCTTAGCAACCAAACCAGCATGTATTCGTGTAAATAATTAGCTAACCCTTCCACTCCAAATTTACCCAAAGCCACCTAAATGTATCCCATCCATTTCTGTTTCCATTATATTTTATCTTACACTGATGTGTCATTGTGTAGGTGTTATTTATGTATCAAGTTTTACTATTTATTTTATGCCGACTATACCTAAAAACAACACTTTAACGGGCAGTGTACCCGGTCAGATGGTGTTTCATGGTAAGTAGGGTGTTGATCACTAAGAGCGAGAGCGTTAATTCCTAATTCTATCAGTATTTTAGTTATCTAAGTTAAACCTAAAACTAATGCAAAAGGGGAGGTTTCAGCCTGAGAGACTGGCACAGTTTTGTGTATCTAACCTAAGGTTTTGATGACAAGTAAAGCAATAAACACATACAAGAAGATAAACAAACGATAGAGGAATGGTCAAGAACTAATGTAAGGAAAACACATCAACCATGAATAATCCGATAAAATATTGGTATTTAGTGCAATGATTGTCTTATCTCGAAGGGCATATCATTCCTAGACTTAGGCGGTACTTCTTCTTAAGACCTAGACACGCTAATTCTGTCACAATTAGACGCATCCGCATAAAGCTTCCTTATGATGATTATAATCTATCTTAGGATCTAAGTAATGGTGCTCTTATTAAACTCTAGCTCATCGAGACTTTACCCACTTACTATTTAACGGCTCTTTATATACTAGTAGTCCACTGTCTGAGTCCTTACCAATGGAATAAGAACGTACTCGTTGATACCAAGGTCACCTTATAGCTCAACTAAGCTCACTAATCTAAAGGCAAAGATAGGTCAATATTTGTGATCCTATGTTCTAGATATATAAATTGCAATATGGAGAGCTATCCCGGACTCTTAGCCTACGCCCAAACAACAGCAAAGTTGCAGCGCATTAAATATGTAGGACTAGACCCAGTTGAATGATAGGTCGCATACTTAAGCACGTAAACAAATATAAATTGATAAACATAAACAACAAGCAACGATAAATTAAGCAATCGAGATAAACAAACCAAACATTAGATCTTCATAAACATGGCTGATACCTAAAGGTATCAGCCGATAGTCATTGTAAAAATACACACGGTTTGATATATGACGATTAAAATAAAGAAACCTCAATCGAACGCGTATTTGGTTGCGCGAAGATTACAAGAGTTTTCCTATGATCTTGAGGCTCTTTTCTGACCTTTTATGCTCTTTTGATCGTCTCTTGGTCGACTTGGTGGTTTATGGATTCACTTGCATACCTAAAACTAAGTTTAGGGTCGTCTATATATAGTGGTCTAGAAGTCGGTTCGATACGGCGTATTAAGAAGCTCAATACATCATATTGGATAGCTTGGCGTGGGCTCAAAGAATAAAATATTCCAAAATTCTTGCGCAGGAAATTAGATACACCATATCTGATTTTTGGATACGGCGTATTGACCAATACGCCATATCTGATTTATTGGATACGGAGTATTGACCAATACGGAGTATTGGGGTTTTAGGATACGGGGTATTAGATAAAAATGTGTTTTTCTTGATTCTTGACCAAAGTATCATATACATCGTATCAATGGCGTATTCTTCAAAGTCAGGCAATGGTCTTGAGTTCTTCAAAGTCTTTAGATACGTCGTATGCTTCTAGAATGATACGGCGTATTGATGTCGGAATCAGCGACTTTCTTAAACTCTTTGTTTATGCTTTAAAACACATTTTTTCTCCATCTTTTGCCAACTACTCGATAATTACTACAAATAATAAATATAAACAATTAAGTACCAATTCTTGCAATAATTATACAAAATGGGTTATTTACATGGGATAAATGACGCTATAAAATAGACGTTATTTATCCCCCCATTTGAATCCTACTTGTCCTCAAGTAGCCTTTAGAAGTTTATAAAAATGTATCCCTAAGGATATTTTTCGTTAAATCACTTATTTGATCTATTACAAGTACACAACTAAACACCTCACGAAATAGGAAGATGAAATCACTCAAATCACTCAACTAATCTATGTGGTAATATGTAACTAATTCGCTCAATTGCTCGGTCGTGACGAGTATTCTATCATAAGCTTGGCAAGGATACACATCTCCACCACTAACATGGCCGTAACGACGAAATAGACATGCACGCTCGAACAAGTCCTCATTCGCGTAAAACCAGCGGCTAATCATTAGGTGAGAGGGAAGTAAATTGTTGTTAAATAAAAATCAAGAAACAAATAGATTAAGACTTAAGATACAAGTTGCTAGACACTTTTTCCTCGGACCGTTTACGATGATCAAGCCACAACATTTACAAACTGTCTTGATCATAGATCAAAAACAACTAACCTAAGTTGGCGATTCCGTAACCGATCAACTTTCTCAATCATCCTAACAACTTTACATACACTACTAGTAAGCTGCGATATCTTTTTCACGTTTGTAATAATACTTTTACATCGTTGATTTTTTAGACGTATCAACGAATAATCGATCATTCATGTAATTCCTTTGGTAATGCTCTTTGCTAAACGTTAATAAACTTAGACACAAGATCGTCCCAAGTGAGAATAGAACGAGGAGGTTCTTTGTCGAGCCAAATCCGGGCTGGACCATCGATAGGAAATGGGAAAATCATAAGCTTAATCGACGTCTCGGGCATATCTTTATATTTCAAAGTAGACGTAATCTTGTTAAAATATCGAATATGAGCATGAGGGTCTTCTTTTTCAAAACTGAAGAATTGTTTTAAAGTGACAAGATTGATAAGACTATGCTTCACCTAGAAATGCTTAGCGGGAACTGGTGGTACAATGATTGCCTCCGCATAACCCTTAGTGGGTGCACGGAGCAATTCTGCCATAGTACGTTGATCGGCCATCGTAACTACGGGAGCCTCAACAAGAGAAAACGGTTTAACTCTTTGTTTAGAACGTCTACGATTACGACGTTTAGGATTCGTAGAAGTTTCACCAACGAATTTAGAAAAAAAGTTCACCAATGAATTTGAAGAAGAGCGAGGTTTGCATACACTAAAAACATAATAAAAAGAAAGATATTTTTTGTAACCAATAATCGAACAGTGTACGATAGCTATATGAAAATCGCACAAAGGAAGCGGAGGAGCGGGTAAGGGCAAAGCGTTTTTAAAACCTTCTCCTTTCGGGTCGAAGTTCGTAGGATCGACCCTCCTTATACCTCTCTTATAGTTTGTAATCTAAAGGTGAGCCGAATTCACAAGTGACACAACGGTCGTTTTTGTTGGTTTTTTTTCAATTTTTTTGGTATTTTTGATTACTTGATAATAGAAAAAATATATTCACAAATGAAAGCGATAACTTCACGGGGAAGGGTCTTCAAACACTAATCTTCAAACGTACACAATAATCGTTTCACAACCTTCCCGGCAGTGGCGCCAAAAATTGATCACATTCCGTTAGTATATATAAATATATATAATATAAATATATAATAGGATAATATCAATTATAGAAGAGTAAGAATTCCGTAAAGCTTTAAGAAGGAAAATTGTTTTTGACCAAAGCAAAATCCCAAAAAAACCTTCCCGGGTCGTTTTCCGACGAGGTGCGAATTTGAAAATCGGTTACGTTTGTGATCGCGTGATTGAATGATCAATATTTGGTTTTGATTCTCTATTTCTACTAATAATATGCAAAGACAAGTAAAAGCACGCTAAAAACGAAAGCAATTAAGGCTAAAACACTAAAAATGATAACGGGATTCAAATCTCGTTCTTCAAAAAACTAAATTCTACAAATTTAACCCTACAAATGCAAATTTAATTTTTGTAAATCCTAAATGATAAAAGAAAATTTTAAAAAAAGAATTATATTTTTTTGACTTTTTTATTATTTATTATGAATTAAAAACAGATTTAATTTAAAAAATACTAAACTAATTTGGAAAATTCTAAAAAAATTTACGAAAAGTACTTTGCACTAAGCTAAACCTAAGAAAAATAAAACGGGGTCAACAGCTTATTGAAATAAGCTGTTAATAAGCTAAAATAGGTTGATAAGCTTAATGGCTAAAAAGGTGTTATATAATTAATGTTGCAAACTATAACCGGAAAAGATCCAAGGGCAGTGTGGTAGTGGAGTGTGGTGTTAAATGCTTGGTAGAGGTTGTGGAGGTTACGGGTTCGAGCCTTGCTCACCCATGACTTCCCAATTTCCCAAGTATTTTTATTTTGCAAAAATTTTGAAACAACTTTTTAGATAAGCTACAAATAAGGACTTTTTGTAAAATGACTTTTTATAAAAAAAAACCTAAAATAAGCTAGAAATAAGCTCCTAAAAGTGATAGTATACCTAAAAGAACTAAAAAGGCTTAAGGCCTAAACTGTTTGGCTTTTAAAGGCTAAATAAGCTAAGGAAAAGCAAATAAGCTAACAAAAAATAATAAGCTATACCTATTAAAGCATATATGGACAAAATAAGCAAATTAAAAGAGCTTAGACTAAGCTTAAAATGAACAGGAATCTCTTAAAAGGCTTGTACTTAGAATTTCTAAACTGAAATGATCACAAGCTGTGAATAAGCTTTCCTAAAATATAATAAAGCTAACAGTTACCTTAAAACTTAACTAATAAGCAGGACGTAACACATAAATAAAGCAAGCTAACAAGCCATTAAGCTCAGAAAAGTAAATAAGCTAAACTTTTGCCAAAACTATACTACATCAGCAACAGGGCACTTTCTAGCTTATTTTTAAGCTAGAAAATGGATCCTTATGGCTTAATGATTTATAACACTCTTAAGCTTATACAACAAGCTATCTAAATCAACAATCAAAAAGTATTTTAAAAATCAAATAAGCAAAGAAAAAGATAAGTGAAAAAGTTGTTTACACTAAAATCCTATCTTTTGGTTTCTTTTTAGTTTTTAGGGACTAAAATGCAGGCCTACTTTAAGCTACTCAAATAAGCTCTAAACTAAAATTTAAGCTTTAAACAGTATCAAATAATATTTGAACTTCTTATGCAAAGAAATTTCAAAAGCTAAAACCTACTTTAGCTTATCTAAATTTGGAATGGAAAAATGGCTATTTAAAGCTTTAAAAATTGAAAATTTCTTTGACAGACTTTGATCAAACATAAGTAAACTAAACAGACACTTATACTACTGCATCTTGACATTAATAACAACACAAAACCAATACTTAAAAGCTGTTTTCAAGAGCCTTATCAAATAAGCTATTATAATCTGTTTTAAGACCACAGATTTAAGTACCTTATAGATAAAACCTAAAAACTCACTTTTAGACTTTAAAAACTTTTAAAAACAGATTAATTTGACTTAGAAAAGGCTTGCTAAAGTTAACTAAGTGACCCAAAGTAGCTTTACACCAATTTTAACCCACTTTAGTTCTTAATCCAAACACCCCTTTAAGCTTTCAAAATCCATTTTTAAACTAATTTAAACTCAAATAAGCCAAGTTCTTTAAAAACAAATGGTAAGCAATGAATAATAAGCAATTTTAAACAAAATCCAACCACAGATAAGCAGTACTAACTGCTAAAACTAACAGTTTTAAATGAAAACTTAAGCAAATGAAATCTAATAAACAAATAAGCACTAACTACCAACTAAAGACAACAATAAGCATAAATAGGTAGTTTAAAACAGTAAATAAGCAATAAATAAGCAATAAATAAGCAATAAGCACTTTTTAAGCTAATAAATGAAAAAGAGAGAGTACCTTGCCCTTTGCTCTAAACAAGGGCTAATAAGCTCAAAAGAGCTTTGTCTACAAGCTCTAGCTTGTTTAAAACAAGCTAGTAGAAACCCACAAGCCCTTCCAAATCTTTCTTGTCATCCAATTTAGCTTTTTGAGTGATTTTTTGGTAAAAAGGCTTAAACTCTTCAAGCTATGGAAAAGCTTGAATAGTTTAAGTAAACAGCTGAAGTACAAGATAAAAAGAGCTTATGGAAGCTTAACAAACGTTTTTAAAACATAAATTGTAATAACTTAAAAACAGAATTTTCATAAACACATAAATTTCATTAAACTTAAAAACAGTACAAGGTTTAAAAAGCAGGTACAATAAGCTAAAGTAAACTAATATAAGCTAAAAATTAAAACTAAAAACTACATGCCTTTCAAGGCTACAATGAGTCCTATTTATAGAAGAAAATCAGGTCTTGAGTCTTTAAGCATTGTGCTACTTCTGTGAGTGATAACTGAGGTATTTTTGTTGTGTGAGTAAGTCGAAAACCAATCTTAGCCCTCCATTTTGTGTGTTCTCCAAGTAAAGTGATCTCAACCCTTCAATTTTTGTCTTCAACCTTAAACGAATGGGATGATTTAGAATTGCCATGGTGGATTTGTTGGTTTATGGTGTGGGGTTGAAGTGGGAGGGTGATAGTTTTGTCTGATGTGCAGTTGTGTGGTCGAGGTACAGAGAACGTTGGATAATTTAGTGGGGGAAAATTGATTTTGAGGTGAAATGAAAGTTAACGGGCGTTAGCCCTGTTTTTGTTATGTGTTTGCACCGTTAGTCCTTTTGTACTGACACTGTTAGTCCTTTTGTACTAATGGTGCAAAGGTTGAAGGACCTTTGGTGTAATATGGGTAAAGGGTGTATGGTTTGGGCTTTTGTTTGGGCCGGTTTAAGGATTGGGTTTTTTTAAGCTTTAAGCTTATGTAAGTCTTGATATAAATGCTTAATAGGCTGCCCCAGCCCATTGGATGGGTGCGGGTTGGCCCATTAAGTATTTCTTCGGTTTCCGCTTCGTCTTTGACTTTTGACTTTGACTTGGTTGACTTTTTGGTTGACTTTGACTTTGACTTTTTGACTTTTCACGCTCTTTCTATTCCCGTGCTCGGTTTTGTCCGTTTTGGCTTGATTTTTGTCCTTTAGTGAATATCCATTACCTGCACAGCATAAATCACAAAACAATCATATATTTGGCATTTTATGTTCGTTTTTGGTCATTTAAGCTCGTTTTTATAGGTAAAAGGTATGTGTAATTAAGCACATACCAATTGGCTCTATGGGTTTTTCTAGTGGATCATCACTCTAAAGATGAGAGTGGAAAAGGGTTTAAACGAGAGGTTAGCTAACCGGTGTAGTTAGTTAATAAGCAACATGTAAAGGCGATTTGGGTGTAATCCTAAAATTTACCAATTTAAACAAGTTACGCCATCTAAATCCATAGTACTCATCACTGTGGTCTCGAGTGATATACCAAGCCAAGTTCTAAAGTCTACAACATCACCGGCACACTTATATTTTGTAGAATTTAGGTAAATATTTGGAAACGGAAAGGCTAAATCCTCATAATATCTAACAAGGGTTATTGTGTGCGGGTTATGTAACATGTAATTTCACAAAAGTATGCTTGAATTTTTTTTTTAATTTGAGCATAATTTAAGCATTTTTAATCATTTTAATGTGAAAAATAGGACAAATAAACATTCTAATTCCATCCCCCCACTTGAACTATACAATGTTCTCGTTGTATAGATAAAACATTAAATACGAGAATTTAGAAAGAATTAGAATGAGAAACTCCCCTGATATTTGCTCGGTAGATTCTCCATGAAAGTTTGTGAGCAAGATTGTGTGTTGAACAGCTGTCTTGAGGTTTCAAGACTCCAACACTTTAAGATTTCCAGATTTGTAAATACAACACCAACATCGTCAATTTTTCTTTCACAAGGTCCTGTGTAAATTCTCAAAAAACAAATGCAATTCTATCTCCGTGTATTCGTTTGGTTAGACTCGAAATAAATACATAAAACTGTACAGGAAGTTGATACGCCGTATCCATTCCCTAGGATACGCCGTATTGATACCCGTATACGATGTATTCATTTAATGAATTCGTCATATAGACTGTGCTGAAAATAAAGACTGGATAACGTCCAGATAATCAATACGCCGTATCCATGGGGTTTGGATACGCCGTTTAGACAGTCTGGGAAGACAGACTCGATACAAAATTAAAAATTACATTCCGGGTTGTCTCCCGGCAAGCACTTTTGTTTACAGAAAAGTCTTTAAGTTAGACTTGCCCCAATTTAATCCCATCCTTATAAAACAATTTGGGGTCGAACGGGATGCCAAATGGCACATACAAATTCTTGATTAGGAAAATAAATGACATCCCTTTGTTAAGATGATTCCAAGCCATGATATTAAAATTTAATTCCTTGATAAGAATTTCAGTTTTGAAAAATTTATTAGATGTATCATGACTTGTTTCCAAAAGCTTATTTGACCCATGTGCATAGGCACCAACATCGGTATTTATTACATCAGGTAACGGTTTGACAGATAAATCCCCCGAAGAGTCTTCAATATCGACTTTATCATCATCATTGTCCTTATCCGATTTTGAATCATTGGGATAAATTACGTTAAAAGGAAATAGATCATTAAAGTTTAAAGCGTTTTGTTCCTCTTCATCACATTCAGACAATGATGTTTCATCTTTCAAATTAAATTCATCGATATGTTGAGGACTTAAAATCGGTTCAGTTAATAAATCTGATTTGGACGTTTAAGCATCATTGTAAACAATGGCTGGAAATTCATTCTCAAAATCTTTAAAGAAGTCTAAATCATCAAAATAACTGACCGTAGGCTTGGGTGATGGAAGCAAAGGCATATTGACTTTATCATTATCATTTTTTGAATCCGTTTTTAAATTGTTGAAAGAAATTATTTTGTAAGAAAATGAATTTTTGTCAAAAATTATCGTGCAATCTTCATCGTCGGATTCGTCAAACGGTATTTTAAAGTCAATTTCACCGTTGTTAAGAGAACTTACCGTAGGCTCACACGAGAGTGCTGTTTCAGATGTTAATGTGTCGTTAAAGACTATAGCTGGGAATTCAGTTTCAACAGATCTGAGGTCGTGAACGTCTTCATTATTCCAGATCTTACCATACGTAGCAGTTTCCCAGTTATACACCTTACCACGCCTACGAGCTTTTTCTTCCTCAAGCCTGATATACTCCTCCATAGTAATGTTGGGGTCGTCCATTTTAACCTGTAATAAATATGCTAGAAAGAAAACTGTCAAATAGCTTAATACGCCGTATTCAGTGAACTGAATACGCCTTATGGATGTTTAGAGTCGAATACGTTGTATTGGTTTAGAAAAAATTTATACGCTGTATCCAATAAATTGAATACGCCGTATTGAGTATTCGTCTCAGAAAGTTACAGTGAACTGTAATAAGGCACGCAAACACACAATATGCAAAAATATACAACGCAGAAATCAAACACACAAAACAAACACACAAATATGCAAATTAATCTAAACTAAATTAAATCTAAACTAAAACACTAATAAAAACAAGAATTAAACAACTTCACTCCCCGGCAGCGGCGCCAAAAACTTGATGTGTCATTGTGTAGGTGTTATTTATGTATCAAGTTTTACTATTTATTTTATGCTGACTATACCTAAAAACAACACTTTAACGGGCAGTGTACCCGGTCAGATGAAGTTTCGTGGTAAGTAGGGCGTCGATCACTAAGAGCGAGAGCGTTAATTCCTAATTTTATTAGTATTTTAGTTATCTAAGTTAAACCTAAAACTAATGCAAAAGGGGAGGTTTCAGCCTGAGAGACTGGCACGGTTTTGGGTATCTAACATAAGATTTTGATGACAAGTAAAGCAATAAACACACACAAGAAGACAAACAAACGATAGATAAACAGTCAAGAACTAATGTAAGGAAAACATATCAACCATGAATAATCCGATAAAACGCTGGTTTGTTTATTTAGTGCAATGATTGTCTTATCTCGAAGGGCATATCATTCCTAGACTGTTGGGAATTCTGATTTGATGATTACAAAATCTTATATGCAACAATGAAGAAAGAAGAAACAACAAGGACTTAAGATGTAATATTAGGTTAGCTTAATATGTAAGCTAGGTTTTTATTATAAACCCTAGCCTCTCTAGTTTATAAAGAGAGGCAGGAAGTTGGGTTTTGTTATCCATCCAATGAAAAGTTGTTGTGTACACAAAAGTGGTAAAGATGTTAGACGTCTAGTGTAGTGATGGTTGTAGCCTCAATGTAACTCAAGGTTTTTTTTTTTTCCTTGATCCCTGTACAGTTCATTTTTGTAAACCGTTAGTATACTTGATCAAATAATATTGGGGCTGTGGAGAATGTTTGGTAAAACCTTGTTTAATATTTTTGTTCTTATTCCGCTTTGTTTTTATAACTTATAAACATTGATATTATCCTAGATAAATGTCTAAACAACCTGAGCTTAAACGATCTAAGGAATCATTAGGTTTCCACAATTGGTATCAGAGCCATGGGGGCTCTCGATCTAGGATCTAAAAGGTTTTACATGTCGAAGAATGAAGAAGAAACCAAAAAAAAAAAAAAAAATTCGTATATGGTTTCTAAGTTCGGATTTTTCTGGGAAGCTATGGTAAAACGATCATAAAAATCGTTCCAGGTTATCGTTGGATCGTTACGAAAATTAACTGAGGTTCTACATCACATATGCTACGATCTGACCGGAGCGATCTTCGATTTGATTCTTCAAATTAAAGATATGATTTTTCTAAAACTGCTGCAGAAAAGGTACTTTTCAAAGTTTTTTTTGTTTGGTGATTGTATTTGTCTTGACTAGCTTTGGTGAGTTGATTTTGGATCAACAATGAACCCTAGTCGAGGTGGATATGGCTTGCATTTACAAGGAATGTTTCTACTGTTCGAGATTCATGGGCTCAAAAGTATGGTGATGCTATGAATATTATTGCAGTCGAGACATGTTTATACTGTTTGAATGCAATATTCATGATTTTCGTTAGTACTGTTTTTAAAAACACTTTATACTCGTGTGGGATCAAAAGAAGAAGATTTATTGGACATGGGCTTATAAGAGTGGTTAAAGGCCAAAAGCAGGTCTGGTGATTTGTGAGTCACAATAGATGCACGTCAAGTATGGTATAGCAGGTTACTGGTTTTGGTTTTATACAGCAAGAAGATTCAAAGATTTCGATGTGGTGGTAATGAAACCCTAAAATCCTTAGGGTTTATATTCTTGTATTTGCTGTTTTGATGAAGACGTGTTGGCAATATGTTCATTAAAGATAACAACAGGGACACACGATCTTATTGAATATCGGTTTTGAAGGTGTCAGGGTTATACATAGCAGGTGTTCAGTTTATTCGAAATCAACATACAGTAGGGTTTGGTGCATGTGTAGTGTTTGGGAACGACAGAGAAAGCAAAGAGATTTATTTATAGTACATGTGCTGGCTGTATTCGTTATCTTGTGATTGATAGGCATCAAAGAATAATACATCAGCAGGTTGCACATGGGATCAAAGAAAAATACTTGATATTGCTCACACGCATAAGGTATTGCCTATATATTTTTGTACTGCCCATGTGTGTACTTACCACTGTTCATGTACATATTAGATTCATATCATATGTTGCTGCTCGTTCATGATTATGTTTGTTATAGTGGCTGTATTCTGTTTTATAGCAGCAATAGGAATCGAAATGGGTTATGAAGTACATGCGAAAAGATAAAGAATGATATAGCAGCTTGGTAAATACTGTTTTGGAACGTGGGCATGCATGTTAAGGAATGAAATTGTTTCCTTTTATTATCTGAATATCATGTTATATGGTATTTATATGGGTTTTCGAGCTTCAAAGGAAAAGAAAAATGACTGACTACTTCAGAATAAAGTGTTCAAGCATAAGGAAGAAGTCGTCATCAAAAACACAATAAGGATAGTACCCAAGTAGATCATTTAGGGGGAGAATGTTAGAAATAAAGAAATGTTCTACTTGTAAGCACTATTATAAAGTGCAGGGACTAAATATGTTAAGTAAGGAAAGTTTAGTCAACAAGCTAACCAAGGGCTATAAATAGTAATTTATGCCATGGTTAGATGTAACAACTTCATTTAATCAAAAGGCAAGTTAGGTAATTCTCTCTCTAAACACACACACTAATTACACCTTGATCTTCACACACTAATCATCAATCAAGATCTTATATTCAATACTGCCAGTGTCATCCGAGAAAAGTAGTTAATACTGTTAGTTTAATCCGATATCATACAATATATGATTTTTATTCTCGCACACAACAAATATGGATGGCACACACAGGAAGAAAGTTTTTGGTTGATTTTAAATATTCTTAAAAGTTTAAAGGCTCGTATTTATTGATTTAATTGATTACAAAGAAGATTGTTTATCATTGACAATGAAGTGGAATTATTTGGGTTTGTGTTCTTATCCTATCTTAAAGTGGGTGTTACACTTTAGAGATAACTTGTTCATGCGTTCATGCTGTGACGAAGAATTGATGAATCTAGCAAAGGTGTGTGATCTAACTTATGGTGCTCAATGCTCATATTTGCTATCACTTTGGTTATGTGTCTCATAGAAGATGAGGATTATTGTCAAGAGATTGAGGTCTCCTTATACATCGGATTTGGGTATATGTTCGAAGTCACGTGGATAGTACAAGATATAAGACACAAGTTTGGGTTGTTCTACTTCTTCATCAAGTTCGTTATACTTAGTTTTCTTCATCAGTAATCATTACATAGAGCCTACAGAATTGAAGATTCAAGAAATAGTTAACATATGGGTTTCAGGGGAAGCTTAATGTTAAAATGTTTAACCATTTATATGCTACATCAAGGTGAAGGTTTTTACTACTACTAGCCTTTGTTACTACTGCTAGTGTAAGTTTCTACTGCTCAAGTTCATTTTTCTTAAGGTGCGTAATGGAGGGCAATTTGGGTCATTGGAATACTTGGATTAGAAGTGTAATATTGGTTCGTAGTTGTGAAGATAAAAGTCGCATACTTTAGTCCCCTATTTGATATTGACAAAAGGGGGAAGAAGATTTGATGATTTGCAACTTGTAGATCCTTGGTAGCTTAAGGGGAAGTTTTCATTCGTATATTAACTTCAGGGGAAGTTTGTGCTTATTTGGTTTTGTCATTATCAACTAGGGGAAGATTGTTAGGAATTATATTTGAGTTGATAAGACAAAACAAGAATGAAACAAAAGGACTAAAATCGTCATTCAAGAATTCTACAAGCTGGTGGAGAATTATTGAAGATTTAGTCAAAGATATCAAAAGATCTCCTTATGAAGAAAGAAGATAACAGAAGATCAAGTTAAATGTTTAAAAGATTTATGTTTATCTCTTTGTAAAACCTATTATCTCTAGTATATAAAGAGATACAGGTTGTAGGTTTTAGCCATCCAGAAAAGTGTGTGTTCTCAATGAGAGTCGACTAAAGAAAACGTGTGTGTGTACACGTTTGTATAGTTAGTAGTAGACGTCTATATAGTATTTAGCCTCAAGAATCATAGGATTCCTGTTACAGTTCATTGATGTAACCGTATTATCTTGATCAAATAATATTGGGGCTGTGGTGAATGTTTGGTAAAACCTTGTTATGATAATATTGATTCTATGTTTGAATATTCCGCCTATGTTATCATTATCCTAGATTAGTTCTTAACAAACTAGAGCTACAACGATCTATAGGATCAATACATTCCACTAAATAAATTATAATGTTTAACACTTCCATCTGCTCTTTTGATTTGATAATAGTATTTGTTTGCCAGAATCTTTGTCTCCCTGTCAACTATTGGAAACTTTGTTGCTAAGAATTCAACATCAAGACCTTCATCTTCTAAAACAATGTTCAAGTAAACTTGTAGTTCTTCTTTCTCAGCATCATCTTCTAACTTCTATTTCTTAGATCTTTCTTCACTAAGAGACTCTTTTCCTCTTTTTCTAGCACGTGATTTCTTTCTTCCTCTAGCTTTCTCAGTGCTTTCTTTCACAACTTGTTCATCTACAACATCATCTTGCTGAACTATTTCTTCTTCAACTTGCTTTGTATCAATTTCTTCATTCTTTTGTGTCTCAGCAGATTCTTCTTGAACTTCTTGTCCTGCACTTTTCATTCTCTGAATTCTCTAAACTTCTAACTCAGAATCCATAGGCACAAAAGAGTGAATTTGATCCCATACTCTTTCAAATATTGGTCTTATATCATCATAGCTCATTACTTTGAAATCTTTCATCTTGTAGCCTCCCTGATTCTTCAAGTACATAATCATATTCTTCCTGACTTTAGCTACAGATCTAGGTTTGTTTTGAAGTGCATGATACCTTATCACAGAAGGATCACTCCAATCAATATCATGTGCTTCATCATCTTTAGTTACAGCTTCTTTCTTTCCAGCTATGTTAATTTCTTCTTGTAATTGTTTAGCAATTTTAGCATCTCTGGCAATCCTCTAAGTCTCTTCTTCATTAAACTGTTCTTCCAACCTTATAGCTGCTTCAAGTCTAGCTCTTTCTTGTCTTTGTTATAATTTTGTCTTCTTCTCAGGCTTAGGCTCTGTCATAATTGCTTTACCTTTGTCCTTTGCCTTTTCACCAGCAATACTACCTATTTCACTGGCAGTACTAACATCAGCAGTACCATCTTGTCTACTAGCAGTACTAACTCTACCACTGCCAGTACTAACATCTTTTCTTCTTCTGATGTAGGTTTGAAAATTTGCAGGAGTAGTAACCTCTTTTTCACTCTTCTCTCCACTACCTTGATCTTCTATAAGCTTTGTAGGTTCTTCTTCTTCTAACACTACCTCAGTATCATTACTTTGCTTCTCCTGAACCTCTGCATCCTCTTAAACCCAAGTCATTCCATCATCTTGTACCAAAGAGATATTTGGATCTTCATCAATGTCAGAGATCTTCCTCCCCTGTTTAGAAGAATCCTCTGAAGCATCTTCATCCTCTGAAACAACAATCTTGACCCTTCTCATAGCTTTGCTTGTCTTGATTGTCTGCTCTAACTTCTTGACCCTCTTGATAAGCTTTGTGAGAGCAGCATTGTAAGTTTGTTTTGTTTGCTGTAACTCAGACTCCAAACTTGTTACTTTATTTGATAGATTGGTACAGAGAACCGTCAATTCAGTTAGTGATAAGCTACCCTCATCACGTCCAAGTGAGTAAACACTATGGAGAGGTGATTCATGAGGTGTAAGAGCAGCCTCCTCAGCATCAGGTGTGGGCTGAGTGTTTTGCGGTTGTGAGGTAGATGGTGTATGTTGAGGTGATAATGATGGTTCTGGTGATAGGGATGGTGAAGATGTGATTCTTGAAGGAGATGATTCAGTTGCAGTAAGCATAGTAGGGAATAAAGGAACTTCTACCCCATTATAACCCCTTAAAATCCTTTTTGTGTTGCTAAAGACTTTGTTTGTAAGGGAGTGAGCAGGATAGGTTCTGGTATGAGGATGAAGGTGTCTCTTTTGCATGTTTAGACAGATTTGAATAAATCTAATGTACATTAAAAACTTATGTGGGCTATCCACATTCTTGACCATAGCATCAAAAATCATTTTGGAAAAATTGAAAGTCCTATTTGTGGCCAAGCAAATTATAGCAGATGCTATATTGCTGCTAAACTACTCCCAAGCAGTTTTCTTAGGGCTTAAGCAGTGGACGATAGTATGAATGAAAAACCTCCACTAAGGAGAAAAATTACCTTTTTGAAAAGTGAGTTTATCAGAATCTGTGACATACCCCATTAGAGCCAGTTGCTCAAATATCTCTGAATTGGGCAGAGAAGTAACACCACCTTTGTCCTCTAGCTTTAGATGTCTTCTTAGAGAGGCCGCAATAATAGTCTTTATATGTCCATCAATGGTAGCAGTTAGTTCTACCTTTCCATTAGCTCTTGTACTGGCAGCAACTATTGTCTAAAACTGTTTGATAAATGAGACATATATTTTTGGATTCTCTATGAGGGCATAGTAAATGTGAGTGGCACTTAGAAAATCAATGATCTTATGAAACCCTTCACTTCATTCAGACTTCTCTAAAAAGGCCACCATATTGTGCTTGTCTAAAAATTCCAAATTAGCCATGAGTTTGAGTAAATGGTGATTAAAATTTCTGGGAAGAGCTCGTTTATGTGAGAATGAAAACTTGGCAAAGTTAATTGAGAGCACCTAGAGTTGTAATTTGACCGACTGAATGAAAGTTGATCTTATCTTGAAGAAATCTTACTAATTTATAGAAAGATCATGAATGTCAAATTAGTCAAACCCTATAGGCTATGTTGTTAGCGGAAATATCTCAACGGCTATATTAAAATAAGAAAATTATGTTATGTCTCAAACATTACTAATGGTCACCCAGCAGTACTAATATTAGCCTAACAGTACTAACTTTAAGCCTAGCCGTATTAAATTTTCCCAGCAGTAGTAAAATATGCCTAGCAGTACTAATATAATACTGGCAGTATTAAGTTTATGTCAAGCAGTATAAACTCTAATCTTGTTCTAACAAGCATTCCCATGACCAATTTAGATTCTCACAATCTCTCTTTCTGTTTTTATGCTCACAAAAATCTTTCAATTCTTTTACTTACTTATTACTCTGTCTGTTTTTCATTTAAACATAACTCTCTTTCTGTTTTTAAACTCACAACATCTCTCTATTCGTTTCCTCACAAAATCATACAGTTTTGTACAAATTCCATCAATTCCATTAGTTTCATGCTGTCCTACCCACTTCCAAGTGTGTTAACTCTTGAGAGAGGTGGGTCATTGGACTTTTAGATGCAGCCTCAAACCTAGTTTGAGCATCTACATCCCTAATATGGTAAAGTGGCACCTGGGACCACTACATGAACTAGTTCCCTTAGGACTTGGCTCATTAAGTGTTGTCATGAATTGGGTCTTACTGTATGTTACCACTGTCCTGCTCTGCTTCAAAGCTAGAAGCAGTAGTGGCAGCCCTTTCCATTCTGTCACCCAACTCCTTATGGACAGCCTCATCACCAACCTTTTTCAGGGGGACCACCAGACTGAGGTACCTTAGTGTCCCGACCTCTTTTGACTTTGCTATGTATTTGAACACTTTTGTCTGATGTAACATGTCCTTCCATTCATTCTTGTTTGACTGCATATTGACATAATAGACCTCCCCTCAAACAATGCTTCAAGGGATAAGAATTTGCTCAACAGTTTAACTTTGGCCCTTATGTCATCCCAACAGTACTAAGTTTTGCCTGGCAGTAGTAACAAATGTCTTAAGAGTATTAACTCTGTCTTCAATAATTACATAACAATATGCCTCTATTCATCACAAGCACACTAGAAAAGACTAGATAGACATGTGAGAATTCATGAGGATCCATATTTATGCATAACTCATGAATAAAAGCTAAAAACTGTTATCCAAAACATTAACTTTCCCTCAACCAATTCTTCAGTGGTGAAGCATTCAACATCAGGTTTTCAATATGCTTTACCTGCAAGTGTTAGTCCATAGCCAAAAATACACAATCCAAAGTATTTTCTTTACTAGCAGTATTCACTTTGACTAACAGTTGTAACCAGCAGTCTTAAGTATAACTAGCAGTACTAATTATACTTAGCAGTATAAATTGACAAAACTAACAGTACTAATTTTTTTTAAAACTTTTACAAAGACATAAAGAGATGTAGACATTTAAGGATTTATCATTCCAATACTTGAGTCCAAGTACTGAAACATTCCAGCATCAAAACCTTTTGTAAGGAGATCAACAACATTATGTTCAGTATCAATTTTAACCATTTGAATTAACTTTTTAGCATTGCAATCTCTTATAAAATGATGCCTAATCTCTATATGTTTTGTTTTAGAATGTTGTACAGGATTTTCAATAATGCAAATAGTACTGTTATTGTCAATATGAATCACAGTATGCATAAAGTTATACCCATAATCTAGCAATTGGTTTTGAATCCAGAGTACTTGTCCATAGCAACTAGCAGTAGCCATATATCCAGCTTCAGTTGTAGAGGTGGCAACCATAGTTTGTTTCTTGCACTGCCAAGATATCAACTTGTTTCCCAAAAACTGAGAACCTCCAGTAGTAGACTTCCTATCTTGAGTTGCCCTAGCATAGTCACTATCAGTATAAGCAACTAGCTCAAATGGAGAATCTCTAGAATACCAAAGGCCTAATGTTTGTTTGCCTTTCAAATATCTAAAAATTCTTTTCCCAGCTAAGAGATGTGATGTCTTTGGAGTAACTTGGAATCTGGCACATGCACATACTGCAAACATAATATCTGGCCTAGATGCTGTGAGATACATTAAAGACCCAATCATAGATCTATAGAGATGTTCATCAACATCTGTAGCATCTCCATCTTTAACCAAAGGCTTTTCTAAATCAACTGGAGTAGAAGAAGACTTTATATTTGTGAAGTAAAATTTCCTTAAAATCTCATGTACATATTTATCCTGGCTGGCTGATAAATATTCCATCTTTCTTTTGTTGCACTTGTAACCCTAAAAAGAAAGTGAGTTCTCCCATAGAGCTCATCTAAAACGTATCCTTCATAAGCTTCTCAAATTCAGTACACAATTCCTTCTTTGTAGAGCCAAAAATAATGTCATCTACATATATCTGAACAAGAAAAATATCTCCTTTTTGCTTCTTAATAAACATTGTTTGATCAATCTTCCCTCTTAGAAACCCATTGCCCAATAAATAGTTTGCCAATGTTTCATACCATGCTCTTGGTGCTTGATGTAGTCTATACAGTGCTTTAACCACCTTGTAGACTTTGTCTGGATGGTCAGGATCTTCAAATCCTGGAGGTTGACACACATATACCTCTTCTTCTATCTGACCATAAAGGAACACACTCTTCACATCCATTTGATATACCATGAAACCCATAAAGGAAGTATAAGCTAAGAATAGTCTTATTGCCTCAAATCTTGCTATAGGAGCAAATACTTCATCATAATCTATGCCTTCTTCTTGAGTATGCCCTTGAGCAACAAGTCTTGATTTGTTTCTTATTACTATGCCTCTTTCATCTTTCTTATTCCTGAAGATCCATTTGGTACCAATGGCTCTGTGACCTTTAGGCAAATCCATAAGAATCCAAACCTTTTGAAGTTTAAACTGTAGAAGCTCCTCCTACATTGCTTCTACCCATGCTGGATCACTTAGTTCTTTAGAGATCCTTTCTGGTTCTTCCTGTGACAGGAAACAAGCAAAAAGACAAGTATGAAGGTGTTCATGAGTCTTCCCTTCATAAACAACACTAATAAATCTTTGTTCATTTGTATTCTGTGTCATTCTTCTTATCTGAACAGAGGATTTTACTTAACCAATCACAATTTTCAATTAGATGATCTTTATGGATTCTTGTATTAGGAATGGTTGGAACTGGATAGAAATTAGGGATATTCCCTAAATAAACTTCTGGTTCATATTCATCATTGAAGAAATCAACATGAGTGGCTTCAAATGAATGACTAGCTCCTATCATGTCTTCAGGGGTAGCAGTATTAACTGATGAACCAATAGTATTAAGTTCAAGACTACCAGTATTAAGTCCAGGACTTGCAGTATTAACTTGTTGGTCAGCAGTATTATCTTCCTTATGACTGCTATCTTCTTCAGACTCATCTTTGTCATTATACTCATTGTTTGGACCTTCTTCATCTTGTTTTGGATTATCAACAACAGATTTTGGGTCATTATTACCCACTTTCTTGGAAGGTGAATCAAAGTATGAAGTATCTTTCCAAATTGGCATCACAATACAATCTTGACTTGTTGTTGTAGATGTATCTTCATTAAGATTTCCTTGTGTACCTGCAGATTCATTAAAGTTTGTACATGCAGTAACTGGTACATAGTTCATAGATTGGGTTAGAGAATCAATGTCAAACAACCACTTTGGACCATTTCCTTCTATTATAGGCTTATTCTCTAAAAACCCAACATGCAAGTTTTCTTCTACCTTTTTGGTTCTAGTGTTGTATACCCTAAAAGCTTTACTACTCAAGGAATATCCAACAAAGAAACCTTCATCACTTTTACCATCAAACTTGCCTAAACTGTCTAAGGTATTCAGAATAGTAACATGACATCCAAATGGTTTCATAAAGCTTAGAGCAGGTTTAAAACCTATAAAGAGTTCATAAGGTGTCTTGTTATGAGGCTTGATTACTAAGACCCTATTCTGTACATAGCAAGCAGTAGAAACTGCTCCAGCCCAAAATGTAGTAGGTAACTTAAAATCAGCTAACATGGTTCTAGCAGCCTTAATCAATGTCCTATTCCTCCTCTCAGCAAACCCATTCTGTTGAGGAGTTATAGCTACACTGTATTTTCTTCTAATACCTTTTTATTTGCAAAAATCATCCATGACTTTATTCTTAAACTCTGTCCCATTATCACATCTGATTATTTTTACTTTCTTATCTAATAGGTTTTCTATTTCTTTGACAAAGTTTTTAAGGATGTCACTGGTTTCATCCTTGGTTGCTAAGAAGAAAACCCATGTAAACCTACTATAATCATCAGTGACTACTAAGCAATACTTCTTATGCATTAAACTACTCACAAAGGTCGGACCAAACAAATCCATATGTAGCATAAACAAAGGCTTAGTAATGAGATTCAGAACTTTGGACTTACAAGAGGCTATGTGTTGCTTTCCTTTAAGACAAGCAACACAAGTTTGGTCATTTTCAAAACACTTTTTAGGCAATCCTCTAACAAGATTTTCTTTAACAAACTTATTTATGTTCATAAAATTAATATGAACAAGCCTTCTATGCTAGAGCATTGATTCATCTGATGTAGCCTTTGCAACAAGACAAGTTAGACCCTCTTTAGGAACAATGTTCTTTATATCAAAACTGTACATGTTGTCTTTTCTAGGAATTTTAAGAAGTATCTGACTTTCATCAGGCAACTTAAAATTAGGAGATAAGACAAGACATTCAATGTCAGTAAAAAGGACATAGTTCTTTTTGTCACAAATATGTGAGACACTAAAAAGATTGAACTTTAGCTCATTCACAAAGTATACATCATCAAAATTAAGATTATCAGTTTTAAGTGTACCTTTATCAGTAATTCTACCACCATATGCTCCTCCCCCAAATGTAACATAACCTCCATCAAATTCCTTGAAGTTTAAGAGATAAGCCATGTTACTGGTCATATGCCTTGAGCATCCACTATCAACAAAACCTGTATCATTCATTTGTGGCTTTCCCTACACATAAAGATAAGGAAATTGAGTTTCCTTTGGGGACCCAAGCCATTATTGACTTGGATCAGCCTCGTGCATTAATGTAGTTGTATCTGTTGAAAACAAGTGATGCACCATTAGGTTTGGTGGGTCTCCAAACCCAACATCCCGAGTCTTAACAGCATTGACCCCTTTTGCTCTGACAATATTAACTGATGTTGTATATGGCAGTATTAACTATTCTGGGCCTAACAGTGTTAACTTTTTTATTAATATACTTGTTAGTTAATGCTGTTTTCTTATAAAAGGGCCTCTGAACAGTTGACTGTGCTTGTTTAGAAAAATGTGATATTGATCTAGCACTATGAACTGTTGGTTTGGGGTGAGCAGTATAAACATGACTAGCAGTACTAAGTGGTGTTAGGCCAGATTTCAGCAAAACTACTCTTGGAGTCATATTTCTGTGGGTACTAGGGTGAGAGGTTTTGGCATAGTAGTCATGTACCACCTTGTTGTAATTATTCCCAGTCACCATCTTTTTCCTCTAATGGTGATGACAGTTGGTCTGGACATGATTAAAACTTCCATAAATAAAGCAAGCTTTGCTATACATCACAAAATTACTTCCTAGTTGATTAGACTTTTGACCATTCCAATTTCTCTGATTCCCTCTAGGATTTTGTGATCTATACATCTCAGTATACCTAACTGACTTTCTAACTGGTTTTTCATTATTTTTAGGTTTGACAAACTCTACCTTTTTAGCAGCATGAAAAACAGTTTCTTTAACAACATTAAGTGGAGACTCAATAGAGCTATTCTCTTCTTCAGACACTTGTTCTTTTACTAAAGAGTCATCAGTATTTTCCTTAGAGTTTTCTGACTCATTGTCACACTCGATGGTAGACTTTAACACTGTATCCCTAGGACCATACCCATTAAATTCAGGCTCTTTGAATTCATCAAGACCAGAATAAGACAAATCAAGCTTGTTTGGTCTATTATAGATTAAAGGATGAGGTGGAGGAACTGCATTAAACCCTAAACCCTTTTTACTTTTGTCAGTTATCTGACTCTCTAACAATTGGTTTAGATCTTTTGAGGCTTTATCAAATTTCTCAATTTTAAAATCAATACCCTCTTTTTCTTGCTTAACTTTTTCAAACTCAGTCTTAAGCACACCTAACTCATAGTCTTTGTAAGCTACATCTCTTTTAAGAACTCTTATTTCTTCACTAAAAAGAACCTCATTCTTTTTATATGTGATAATTTGATCTTCTAGAGTTGCTAAACCTCTTTTATAAGTAGTTGCTTTAAATTCAGATTCATTAAGCTTAACAATCAAACCATCACACTGTTTCTTAAGAGTTTCATAGTTTTTAAGACAATTATTAGAGCAAGTTTTATCAGTGTATACCTTAGAGTCTGAAAATGCCATTAAAGCCATGTTTGTCTGAATTTTCTCTTCTGCCATGTCACTCCAGTCAAAACCAACACCATCTATAGCCAACATTGCTTTTGAAGATGTGTCTTCATTGTTTCCTTGCTTCCTAGTGTTGTCTTGATTTCTGAACTGACCCTCTTTGCTTCTTTGTGCTCTACACTCCCTAGCAAAGTGTCCTATCTTATGACAGTTGAAACACTCTACTTTGGATTTATCAAACCTAGCAGTATCATTAGCATTAATGAAAATCTTCTTGCCTGTCCTCTGATAGTACCTCTTTGCCCTCATACTTAGCAAAGAGAGCTGCCACTTCAAATCCATTGCTTCCAAATCATCTTCATGAATTTGCTATAAGACCTGATGTAGGAGATCAGAACCATTTGGATTCTCAACCATGAAAGCATACACAGTATTATCACTTAATCTAGCAGTACTAACTTGAGGACTAGTAGTGTTAACATTAAGGCTAACACTACTAACTTGAGGACTAGCAGTGTTAACATCATCAGTACTGCTAGTACTTGGAGCAGTCATAAAGGCCAAGTTTTGAGCACCACTACTTGCACCAACAGATTTCTTTACCTTTTGTTCAACAATTTTGAAGTTGTTGTACAAATCATCAATGCTTATTGTATCAACTTCAGGCTTATTCATCCAAACAACAACATGAGTGTTCCACTCAGGAGGCAAGCTGCTCAAAAATTTTAAATTCAAGTCTTCTTGAGCGATGACCACACCCAAGATTGCAAGCCTACTAACAATCTTCTAAAGCCTATTGAAGATAGAGTCAAGAGACTCTAAGCTTGTTGCACTAAAATTTTCATACTGTTGCTTCAAAAGTGTCTTCTAAGTTTTCCTAGTTGCTTCATTACCCATAAATTGTGTTTCAATGGCATCAAACATTGATTTAGCATCAGGGTACTGACTGAATATGAGTTGATGTTCATTGGGAAGAGCCATGAGTAGTAAGCCTCTGGCCTTTACATCATTCTTCTTATTTGTCTTTTCTTTAGCAGTTACAGGTACAGACATCTTTGTAACTGAAGTACCACTCTCTTATGCTGTCTGTGGTACAGACACCCATGAATTACCATTCTCTATGACATCCCATAGAGCATAGTCTTGTATCTGAAAGTATTGTTTAATTCTTATTACCCACATCTCATACTCACCAAGTTTGAGTATGGGTAGCTTTGCAGTAGTACCATTGTTTGTAGATTCAGACTCCATGTCTTCTAGATCAAAGTTTCTCAAAGCACAGGCTCTGATACCACTTGTTGATCCCTAGCCTTGATCAATTCTTTACCTTGTAAAGAGTATGTTACCTTGGATGAATCCAAAATAATAATAGTAGAGACTTTGTGTGTATATTAAAGTGTATGCGGAATCTACACCTTAATACTCTAGAAGTAATATCAATGGAACAGTAAATATGAATGAACAAGTGATGTAACAAAAAGCTTCAATATTATTAGATCAATAATACAAGTACTCTTAACTAGTACTAGGGTTTACAACCTTGAAGCTATGAACTATGAATTCGATCTTAAGAGTATTATCGAATACGTATATCAAAAAGTATATCTAAAACCTTAACCTAGTGCCTCCTTTTATACACGAAGGAGTCCTTTACAAGATAACTACAAATCTTATAAGATCTTCTATAATTCTAAACATATACGTATCTTCCTAATCTTTATAAGATATACATTCCATACATATCTTCTCATGTCTTTATCTTCTGTTTCCATGCAGCAGTACATAATCTTCCAGCAGTATTAACTTTAACACTGGCAGTACTAAATTTCTTCTGGCAATACTAACTACTTGAACTAGCAGTACTATCTTGTGAAGATTTATTCCTAACACATGTCTTCAGGCAGTTCAACTGCTTCCCCCCAAACAGACAACCATTCGAAGCAAATATAAAACTTTGATGTAGTTGACAAATCTTCTAACTATAGGGGATTAAGCTCGTAGCAGAATTTATAGAAGAAGAAGTAAACCACACATAGCAGCAAATCTGACTTCTTCATTGCGGATTAGTAGCCAATCCATTTAGGGGAACATGCACATACTTCACACAAACAACACATAGAAGATAGAAACTATAACTTCTAAGTTAATTAAGTACCGGATGTTGTATACACCAAAGTCAATTAAGTCCCGTATATACACATTTCTTCCCCTTGATTGTTGCAATCTATCGAATACTACTTATCTCCCCCTGATTATATTCGATGACCATCGAAATAGTCATAATTTGGTTGAATATTCGATAGAAAAATCATGTGTGAAGTCGTTTCTCATCAGACTTATTCAATTCCAACCTCGTATTCAGTCGGCTCTTTGTAATGATTACTGATGGAGAAAATACATTATCATAAACTTGATGATGAAGTAGAATACCCCAAACTTGTGACTTATGTCTTGTACTATCCACGTGACTCTAAACTTACACTGAATACTACAATGTAATTCCTTGAAGTATAAGTAGACCTAAGTCTCTTGACAAATCCTCAACTATGTGAGACACTGAGTACTACAACTCCTTCAAGTGATAGCAAATGTACACATTGAGAACCAACTTCTGCGTTTGTAGATCACACATTGCTAGATTTAACAAATCTTCATCAACACGCACAAATGAATGAACTTGATCCCATACTTTTTCAAATATTGGTCTTATATCATTATAGCTCATTCCTTTGAAATCTTTCATCTTATAGCCTCCATGATTCTTCAAGTACATAATCATATTCTTCCTGACTTCAGCTACAGATCTAGGTCTATTTTGAAGTGCATGATACCTTATCACTGAAGGATCACTCCAATCAATATCATGTGCTTCATCATCTTTAGTTACAGCTTCTTTCTTTCCAGCTATGTCAATTTCTTCTTGTAACTGTTTAGCAATTTCAGCATCTTTGGTAATCCTCTTAGTCTCTTCTTCATTAAACTCTTCTTCCAACCTTATAGGTGCTTCAAGACTAGATCTTTCTTGTCTTTGTTGTAATTTTATCTTCTTCTCAGGCTCAGCCTCCGTCATAATTGCTTTAACTTTGTCCTTTTCCTTTTCACCAGCAGTACTACCTATTTCACTGGCAGTACAAACATCAGCACTACCATCTTGTCTACTGGCAGTACTAACTCTACTACTGCCAGTACTAACATCTCTTCTTCTTCTGATGTAGGTTTGAAAATTTGCAGGAGTAGTAACCTCTTTTTCACCCTTCTCTCTACTACCTTGATCTTTTATAAGCTCTATAGGTTCTTGTTCTTCTAACATTACCTCGGTATCATTACTTTGCTTCTCCTGAACCTATGCATCCTCTTAAACCCAAGTTATTCTATCATCTTGTACCAAAGAGATATTTGGATCTTCATCAATGTCAAAGATCTTCCTCCCCTATTTGGAAGAATCCTCTGAAGCATCTTCATCCTCTGAAACAACAATCTTGGCCCTTCTCCTAGCTTTGCTTGTCTTGATTGTCTTCTCTAACTTCTTGACCCTCTTGACAAGCTTTGTGAGAGCAGCATTATAAGTCTATTTTGTTCGCTGTTACTCAAACTCCAAGCTTGTTACTTTATTTGACAAATTGGTATAGAGAACCCTCAATTCAGTTAGTGATAAGCTACCCTCATCATGTCCAAGTGAGTGAACTATGTGGAGAGGTGATTCATGGGGTGTAGGAGCAGCCTCCTCAGCATCAGGTGTAGGTTGAGTGTTTGGTGGTTGTGAGGTGGATGGTGTATGTTGAGGTGATAATGATGGTTCTGGCGATAGGGATGGTGAAGATGTGATTCTTGAAGGAGATGATTCGGTTGCAGTGAGCATAGTAGGAAATAAAGGAACTTCTACCCCATTATAACCCCTTGAAACCCTTTTCATGTTGCTAAAGACTTTGTTTGTAAGGGAGTGAGCAGGATAGGTTCTGGTATGAGGTTGAAGGTGTCTCTTTTGCATGTTTAGACAGATTTGAATAAATCTAGGGTACATTAAAAACTTATGTGGGCTATCCACATTCTTGACCATAGCATCAAAAATCATTTTGGAAAAATTAAAAGTCCTATTTGTGGCCAAGCAAATTATAGCAAATGCTATATTGCTGCTAAACTGCTCCCAAGCAGTTTTCTTAGGGCTTAAGCAGTGGAGGATAGTATGAATGAAAAACCTCCACTGAGGAGAAAATTTACCCTTTTGAAAAGTGAGTTTATCAGAATCTGTGACATACCTCATTAGAGCCAGTTGCTCAAATATCTCTGAATTGGGAAGAGAAGTAACACCACCTTTGTCCTCCAGCTTTAGATGTCTTCTTAGAGAGGCCTCAGTAATAGTCATATATTCCATCAAATGGTAGCATTAGTTCTACCTCACTAAATCAGCTCTTGTGTACTGAGCAGTTTTTTTGTCCAAAACTATTTGATAAATGAGACATATATTTTTGGATTCTCTGTGAGGGCATAGTGAATGTGAGTAGCACTTAGAAAATCAATGATCTCATGAAACCCTTCACTTCCTTCAGACTTCTCTAAAAAGGCCACCATATTGTGCTTGTCGCAAAATTCCAAATTAGCCATGAGTTTGAGTAAATGGTGATTAAAATTTCTGGGATGAGCTCGTTTATGTGAGAATGAAAACTTGACAAAGTTAATTGAGATTATAATGAGAGCACTTAAAGTTGTAATTTGACCGACTAAAAGAAATTTGATCTTATCTAAAAAAATCTTACTAATTTATAGAAAGATCATGAATTTCTAATTAGTCAAACCCTATAGGCTATTTGATTGCCGGAAATATCTCAACGACTATATTAAAATAAGAAAATTTTGTTATGCCTCAAACAGTAATAACGGTCACCCAGCAGTACTAATATAAGCCTAACAGTACTAACTTTAAGCCTAGCCGTATTAACTTTTCCCAGCAGTAGTAAAATATGCCTAGCAGTACTAACTTAATACTGTCAGTATTAAGTTTATGCCAAGCAATATAAACTCCAATCTTGTTCCAGCAAGCATTCTCATGATCAATTTAGATTCTTACAATCTCTTTTTCTGTTTTTATGCTCATAAAACTCTCTCAATTCTTTTACTTACTTATCACTCTGTCTGTTTTTCATTTAGACATAACTCTCTTTCTGTTTTTAAACTCACAACATCTCTCTATTCTTTTCCTCACAAAATCATACAGTTTTGTACAAATTCCATCAATTCCATTAGTTTCATGCTGTCCTACCCACTTCCAAGTATGTTAACTCTTGAGAGAGGTGGGTCATTGGACTTTTAGATGCAGCCTCAAACCTAGTTTGAGCATCTACATCCCCAATATGGTAAAGTGGCACCTGGGACCACTACCTGAACCAGTTCCCTTAGGACTTGGCTTATTAAGTGTTGCCATGAATTAGGATCTGTACTGTAGTTAACACTAATCATGCACGCTTTAAAGGTAAGAAGCAGTCCATGGCAGCCCTTTCCATTCTGTCACCCAACTCCTTATAGACGGCCTCATCACCAACCTTTTTCAGGGGGACCACCAGACTGAGGTACCTTAGTGTCCCGACCTCTTTTGACTTTGCTATGTATTTGAACACTTTTGTCTGATGTAACATGTCCTTCCATTCATTCTTGTTTGACTGCATATTGACATAATACGCATCCCCTTAAACAATGATTCAAGGGATAAGAATTTGCTCAACAGTTTTAACTTTGGCCCTCATGTCATCCTAACAGTACTAAGTTTTGCCTGGCAGTAATAACAAATGTCTTAACAGTATTAACTCTGTCTTCAATAATTATACAACAACATGCCTCTATTCATCACAAGCACACTAGAAAAGACTAGATAGACATGTGAGAATTCATAAGGATCCATATTTATGCATAACCCATGAATAAAAGCTAAAAACTGTTATCCAAAACATTAACTTTCCCTCAACCAATTCTTCAGTGGTGAAGCATTCAACATCAGGTTTTCAATATGCTTTACCTGCAAGTGTTAGTCCATAGCCAAAAATACACAATCCAAAGTATTTTCTTTACTAAGCTTATTTATGTTCTTAAAATTAATATGACCAAGCCTTCTATGCCAGAGCATTGATTCATCTGATGTAGCCTTTTCAACAAGACAAGTTAGACTCTCTTTAGGAACAATGTTCTTTATATCAAAACTGTACATGCTGTCTTTTCTAGGAATTTTAAGAAGTATCTGACTTTTATCAAGCAACTTAAAATTAGGAGATAAGACAAGACATTCAGTGTCAGTAAAAAGGACATAGTTCTTTTTGTCACACATCTGTGAGACACTAAAAAGATTGAACTTTATCTCATTCACAAAGTATACATCATCAAAATCAAGATTATCAGTTTTAAGTGTACCTTTACTAGTAATTCTACCACCATATGCTCCTCCCCCAAATGTAACATAACCTCCATCAAATTCCTTGAAGTTTGAGAGATAATACATGTTACCAGTCATATGCCTTGAGCATCCACTGTCAACAAAACCTTTATCATTCATTTGTGGCTTGCCCTGCACATAAAGATAAGGAAATTTAGTTTCCTTTGGGGACCCAAGCCATTACTGACTTAGATCTGCATCGTGCATCAATGTAGTTATATCTGTTAAAAACAAGTGATGCACCATTAGGTTTGGTGGGTCTCCAAACCCAACATGCTAAGGGTTTAACAGCATTGACCCCTTTTGCCCTGACATTATTAACTAATGTTGTATATGGCCTAGCAGTATTAACTATTCTGGCCTAACAGTGTTAACTTTTTAATTAATATGCCTGTTAGTTAATGTTGTTTTCTTATAAAAGGGCCTCTGAATAGTTGATTGTGCTTGTTTAGAAAAATATGATATTGATCTAGCACTATGAACTGTTGGTTTGGGGTGAGCAGTATAAACAGGCCTAGCAGTACTAAGTGGTGTTAGGCCAGATTTCAGCAAAACTGCTATTGGAGTCATATTTCTGTGGGTATTAGGGTGAGAGCTTTTGGCATAGTAGTCATGATCCACCCTGTTGTAATTATTCCCAGTCACCATCTTTTTCCTCTGATGGTCATGACAGTTGTTCTGGACATGATTAAAACTTCCATAAATAAAGCAAGTTTTGTTATACATCACAAAATTACTTCCTAGTTGATGAGACTTTTGACCATTCCAATTTCTATGATTCCCTCAGACTTTTGTGATCTATAAATCTAGCAAACCACATACTATCAACTAGTTTTCCATTATTTTTTAGTGTTGACAACTCTACCCTTTTAACAGCAGAAAAACAGTTTCTTTAACAACATTAAGTGGAGACTCAACAGAGCTATTCTCTTCTTCAGACACTTGTTCTTTTACCAAAGAGTCATCAGTATTTTCCTTAGAGTTTTCTAACTCATTGTCACACTCAATGGTAGACTTTAACACTATATCCCTAGGACCATACCCATTACATTTAGGCTCTTTAAATTCATCAAGACCAGAATAAGACAAATCAAGCTTGTTTGGTCTATTATAGATTAAAGGATAAGGTGGAGGAACTGCATTAAACCCTACACCCTTTTTACTTTTGTCAGTTATCTGACTCTCTAACAACTGGTTTAGATCTTTTGAGGCTTTATCAAATTTATCAATTTTAAAATCACACCCTCTTTTTCTTGCTTAACTTTTTCAAACTCAGTCTTAAGCACACCTAACTCATAGTCTTTGCAAGCTACATCTCTTTTAAGAACTCCTATTTCTTCACTAAAAAGAACCTCATTCTTTTTATATGTGATAATTTGATCTTCTAGAGTTGCTAAACCTCTTTTATAAGTAGTTGCTTTAAATTCAGATTCATTAAGCTTAACAATCAAATAATCACACTGTTTCTTAAGAGTTTCATAGTTTTTTAGACAGTTTTTAGAGCAAGTTTTATCAGTGTATACCTTAGAGTCGAAAAAATGCCATTAAAGCTATGTTTGTCTGAATTTGCTCTTCTGCCATGTCACTCCAGTCAAAACCAACACCATCTATAGCCAACATTGCTTTTGAAGATGTGTCTTCATTGTTTCCTTGCTTCCTAGTGTTGTCTTGATTTCTGAACTGACCCTCCTTGCTTCTTGGTGCTCTACACTCCCTGGCAAAGTGTCCTATCTTATGACAGTTGAAACATTCTGCCTTTGACTTATCATACCCAGCAGTATCATATACATTGGATGAAGATTTTCTTTCCTGTCCTCTAGTAGTATTTCTTTGCTCTCATACTCAGTAAAGAGAGTTGCCACTTCAAATCCATTTCTTCCAAATCATCTTCATGAATTTGTTCTAAGTCCTGGTGTAGAAGATTAGAACCATTAGGATTCTCAACCATGAAGACATACACAGTATTATTACTGATGCTAGCAGTACTAACAGAAGAACTAGGAGTATTAACATTAAAGCTACCAGTATTAACATCATTTGTATGATCAATAGTATTTTTAGGTACTAGGCTATAGCTTTTGAGCAGCATAAAGGCCATAGTTTAACCATCACTCCTTTGTGACCAATAGATTTCTTTACCTTTTGTTTAACAATTTTGAAGTTGTTGTACAAATCATCAATGCTCATTGTGTCAACTTCAGGCTTATTCATCCAAACAACAACGTGAGTGTTCCGCTCAGGGGGAAGCTGCTCAAAAATTTTGAATTTAAGTCTTCTTGAGAGATGACCACACCTAAAATTGCAAGCCTACTGACAATCTTCTAAAGCCTATTAAAGATAGAGTCAAGAGACTCTGAGCTTGTTGCGTCTGTAAATGTTTTCATACTATGCTTCAAAAGGTCGTTTTGATTTTCCTAGTTTGCTTAATTACCCTTAGGAATCGTGTTACAATGGCAGCAAACTTTGATTTAGAATCAGGTACTGAAGTGTATGTGTGGTTAGATGGTCATTGGGAAGTAATTGAGTATGTAAGATTCTGGCCTTCACATATTTTATTATTTTTCATTATCTTAAGCATTATAGCACAACTTATTTGTATCTATGGAAATATTATCTTGTGCTGTATGTGTTTAGAATAAATTTGAGTAAAATTCTACAGTTGAATTCCAAATGAGAATTGTATTGGATATTATTTGGTATGGTTTGTAGTTTTTAAATAAGAATGTAGATAATAGTGGTGTTTGGGGTGATTTGATGGTGTTTAATATGTTTGTGTGTTGATTAATAATTGGTATTCAGTGTTTAATGGTTATATATGATATGATAGGATTATAGTGTTGTGACCAGCTGATTGATTCTTTACCTTGTAAATAGTATGTTACCTTGGATGAATCCAAAATAACAATAGTAGAGACTTTATGTGTATATTAAAGTGTATGCGGAATCTACACCTTAATACTCTAGAAGTAATATCAATGGAATATTAAATATGAATGAACAAGTAATGTAACAAAAAGCTTCAATATTATTAGATCAATAATACGAGTACTCTTAACTAGTACTAGGGTTTACAACCTTGAAGCTATGAACTATGAATTCGATCTCAAGAGTATTATCGAATACGTATATCAAAAAGTATATCTAAAACCTTAACCTAAGACCTCCTTTATACACAAAGGAGTCATTTACAAGATAACTACAAATCTTATAAGATCTTCTATAATTCTAAACATATACGTATCTTCCTAATCTTTATAAGAGATACATTTCATACATATCTTCTCATGTCATTATCTTCTATTTCTATGCAGCAGTACAAAATCTTCCACCAGTATTAACTTTAACACAGGCAGCACTAAATTTTTTCTGGCAGTACTAACTACTTGAACTAGCAGTACTATCTTGTGAAGATTTATTCCCAACATAGTTGAATTGTGTTTATTTAGGACTTATGAGAGTCGGGGGATTAAACTTGGTTCTGACTAACAATTTTGATAAATGATAAATATAAACTTGATGTTTATATGCTTGGATCCTTGATAATCATTTGATTACTCACTTAGCGCGGATATAGGTCAAAAGACTCTGACTTTGTGTTTAATTTTGAGGTGTTTGTCTATGGAAACTTGGTATTGACTCTGTGAGGATTAATCAATAAAATGATCATCATCCCAAGTATATAAATGTTTAAAACTCACTCTCATGTCTAACGAACTTGGTTGAGCAAGTTTATCTTTGTTATTTTCCAAACGCGAATCAATCTTAAAGCATCTTTCATAATGAAGATTAAAGGCCGAAAGGATTCCTTATTATGTTAAATAGTTAATCTTTTAAATAAATTATCCATTCATTTATCTGATTATACTTAAATTCGTATATTCGTTGTCACTCTAAGTTTATCCTTGATTGCTCTTGTCTTCCAAATTAACATCGCTTTTATAATCTTGAAATGTGTTAAACAATTTATTTTTCAATTAAGTGACAAATTTAAAGATACCTTTCTGCAAAACCTACCGACTTTTTTGAGATACATCATGTTAGGATCAAGAAAAGTGTTTATTATTATATGAATTGGTCTTTGTATAGTTTTGTTTAGAATTATAGTTTTAATAGTAATTATGATGTAATAAAGTTTATCTTGGTCAAAGTTAAGTAAAATTGACCAAGATTTGACTAAAGTTAGGAATATAAAATAGGATTAGCAATAAGTATAAATACCAATCTAGGAGGGGTATTTATACAAGTCATTTACATTTTTGTAATTCACTTCTCCCTTCCATTTCTATTTTTCATTTGAGTAAAAATTTAAAAAATGATGAAAAAATACACTCTAGCTCCTCTCTTTAATCTACATGTTTTTCGTATGATTATCACTATGCAAACATGACATATAACAAGTGGTATCTATCTTTTGCAAGTTGGAAGATGATGCAGTAGAGCCTTTTACATCATTTTCAAAGACTCTCAGATTGTTGTACAAGTCATCAAAACTGAGACTGTCCATTCCTGGTTTGTTCCTCATAATCAAGGAAACTTGTAACCAAGCAGATGGTAGAGATCTTAGAAATTTCTGATTTGCATCTTCAGTAGATACACCTGCTCCATGAATCTCTAGCTGACTGAGAAGACTTTGGAATCTCTCATAGCCTTTGTGAATACCATCTGTGTTGGATACGGTGAAGCCTTCAAACTGCTGCTTCAAGATGTACTTTTGCATCTTTTTGGATTCATCATTTCCACCAAATCTGGATTTGATAGCATTCCACATTTCTTTTGCATCAGTCATCTTATGGAATTTAGCTAGATGATCTTCTGGTATGGCCATTAGCAAGGTAGTCCTAGCTTTTCTTTCTCTTTCTCTGACCACTACTTCTTCTGCTGTTTTAGGAGGCAAAATTTTAATTTGTCCTGCTGTATCAGTTGTGACTGACACAGGACCATTCCCATTTTGAATAACCTCCCAAATTGGATAGTCTGTATGAGCCAGGTAGTGTTCCATCTTCATAGCCCATATGTCATATTCTCCCTTTTTGAGAATAGGTAGCTTTATGGTTGAGACTGTATGAGGAGTTTGTTGTGTTGGTGTTTGTTGTTGTGTTGCTGGTGGAGGTGGTGGTGGTGGAATCTCATCTTGTGTTTCAGACATGTTTAGATTTGTTGGTTGGAGATGAGTAACTGGTTTTATCTGTTCTTCTTATTCAGAGTTTCTCAACTTGCTCTGATACCACTTGAAGGTCCTAGAATAACTGAATGGATCTTTGCAGCCTATAAAGGATGATAGCCAAGATGTATAAATACAAACGACTATGTAGAAACAATGACTTGAATACAGTGTGTTAATGCGGAATCTTAACACAAGTACTAAGAAGAACAATGAACAACTGAATAACAACTTTATTAAAGTGTTCTTGAGAATTACAGATTGCTAACTATGATATATGATTTGCTAAACTTCTTTGTTCATATATTTTCAACACTCTTGTCTTACTATGCCCAAGGTGATCCTTTTATATATTAAGGATAACCCTAAAAGGCTTACAAATCTTTTTCTAAAATATCTCATAAATATCTTTTAAATATCTTCTCAACGGTACTAACTAACTTTCTACTAACGGTACTAACTATCTAACAGTACTAACTACTTTGTACTGTCGGTACTAATACACTCTATCCTTCTTTAGCAGCAACTTTGTCTTTTCAGCTTTTCAGCAACATTAATCCTAACAGACCCTAATGCTTGAAAGAGGGAATTATATTCCATGGGAAAGTAAATTCAGAAGGTTTTTGGATAATAAGCTTAAAGACGGGGAGCGGATGTGGAACTCAATCCAAAATGGACCTTATGTGAGGCCAATGATTCCTAATCCAGATGATACTACGAAACAAATACTTGAACCATTATCTAAAATGACTACTGGCAACAAGAGTCGATACATTACTGATGTGAAAGTCATGAATTATCTTCTTCAAGCAATACCAAATGATATATACAACTCAGTGGATGCATGTAAAAAAGGTAAGGAAATGTGGGAACAGATTAAAAGATTGATGTTTGGTTCTGATGTTACCAGTCTTGTGAGACACTCACATCTTATGGATGAATTTGACAAGTTTGTAGCAAAAGAAGGAGAATCGTTAGAATCCGTGTATGAAAGGTTGACAACGCTTGTAAATATTATGGATCGTAACAATGTTCGTCCTATTCCAATGTCAATCAACACCAAGTTTCTCAATTGTTTGCAATCCGAGTGGAGTAAATATGTCACCATGCTTCGTTACAATCAAACTGGAGATACGGTTTCATATGATGTGTTGTGTGATTCTTTAATACTATTCAAACTGCATGTTCTAGCATCCAAAGCAAAGAAAGATGCCAAGAATCATGATCTATTATCCCTTCTTGTTCATTCAAATGCTTCTTCATAACAATCTCATGCATATTCTTCTTATTCACCACAATCATACTATGTCACACATCCTTCATTAGTTGTTGATTATGAAGATGAATATCAAGGGGAGTTACAAGGGGATTCTCAAGAAGACAAGCTTACAACTGCCATGATGTTATTAGCTCGAGCAATCACTCAGAAGTTCTCCACACCTACCAATAATCTTCTTCGTACTTCATCAAACACAAGGAATCAAGTCGTGATTCAGGATGGTCGAGTTGACATACAAACCAAGAATGAGTGTTATGGTGGCAATGGTAATAAGAATGTAGTGACACAGAACAGGAATCAAGCATTTAATGCAAGAACTAGGAATGATGAAAGAAATCAAATTGTTCAGCGTGTTTCACGAACTGGGTCAACTCTGGGAAAGACAAATGTTCAGTGTTATAAATGCAATGAAAAAGGCCACTATGCCCGTGATTGTCAAAAACCAAGAGCTCGTGATGCAAAGTACTTCAGAGAACAAATGTTGTTAGCTATGAAAGACGAAGCCAGAAGCAACCTCAATAATAATTAAAATGATTTCTTGCTCGACAATTCGTATGGAGAAGACACAATGGAAGAGTTAACTGATGCAGTCATGTTGATGGCTAGAATTCAACCAGCTAATGGTAATGCTGAGACTGTGCCATCATATGATGCAAAGGCTATCAGTGAGGTAAATGCTTCATCCAAGGTTCATGAACAAGTGAGTCATGTGAAACGTAAAACTATTATTCAAACATCTAATGATGATCAAATTGATTCTAATAACATATTTGATGATCCTTATGTGGAAAATAATAGTGGCACGTCTAACCATGATTCAAATGCTCATGATGAATATCATAAAATTTAAATGCTAGTATATAATGTTCAAAAAGAAGCTAAAAATAAAAAACGATTAAACAATGAGCTTAAAAAGCAAAAAATGTTGCTACAAAAGGAGCTTGAGACGTGTAAGGATCGGGTCAAAATGTTTAAGTAAAAAACAATTCAATGTTCAAAATATAAAGAAACATGTGAAGAGTTGAAACATGAATTAAGGGCTGATAAAGACACCATTGAGCGAATTTTGAAAGAAAAAGATAAAATTCAAAGTGATTTCTTCAAAATTAAAAATGAAAAGATAATAACTCAACATGAAACTCAGTTAGCTAAAAGGTCTTTTTAAAGAACGAGAAAATCGGTATCTTGAAGATATTGTTGATCTCAAAGAGAAACTGAGCTCTCATGATCAATGTGTTTATAAAATGGGTCAATCGATTCAAACAATTCACATGCTTGGAAAGAAACCAAATAAAGTTTATGATCATTTTCTTAAAGCTGGGTTAGGTTGGAAGAATCCCAAACGTCTCAAAAAGGTCATTGCAGCACAACCAAAAATGTATGATGGTGAAATGCTTTATAGTGCTAAATTAAACATAGATTCACCTGATTCAGAGGAAACTTTAGAGGATGCGGAAAAAAGTCAATTAAAATGAGAAACAAAATGGTTCAACTTAACTATGGGTAATTAAATGCACTTTATGAAACATTTGTTTCTCAACAAGAATCTTCTGTTGAACAAACATATTTTTCAATTCCTTCTACTTTTAATAATGGTTCCAAGTCAAAAGAAGTCACATCGGATTTACCAATGCCAAAAGAGAGTAAATTGTTAAAAATTGACAAAATGGGTGTTGAAATTAATGGTTTACGAAGAAGGATTGATAAAACACTTTTAGAAGACCGACGACGAAGATGGATGTCTGACAGTCAAAATTCGTTACAAGAGTTTTATAAAACTGATGTAAATCCGATGTCTGCTTCTTTATCAAAGAATTTGAAAGAATTTAAAGAAGAACTCATTGAAGAAGTACAGGAAATGTTAAATATTTTTGAATCAGTGGAACAGAAAGTTAACGGAAAATCTTCAAAAGAAAATATTCTTCAAAATGAGATCGATCGACTTTTGGAAGTATCCTTGACAAGTTAAATTCAAAATTGTGTGTTGATTTATGTTGAAAAACAGAAAAATGAGTTGTTAAAAGCTGAACTTGAGAAAAGTTTAAGTGACTCCAAATATATCCAAGCCAATTTACTCAAGCGGATCAAAATTCTTGAAAATAATTTTAAGCGATCACAAGCTCAAAGTATTGATTTTGAACTCAAATTACAACATCAAAAAGAGAAAATGGCTTGTCACGTCTCTTGGAAGTCAAAATTGTCAACAATAAATGATACGAACGTGTTGCTAAAAACTCAAGTTTATTCTGTTGTTAAAGAAAGAGAAAATATCAAACTTGAATATCAAAAGCTTTTCAATTCAATAAAAGCAACATGGAATCAACATCAAAAAGAGCTTGATGAGTTTATTGAACATGTTAATCAAAATACATATGCTTATGCTGATGTGCGTGCTCATAATCAAGATCTTTTGATAACAATCTCTGAACTAAAGAATAAGCTTCAAACCGTTGACAATGGAAATACTGTGAACACTAAGTTTGACAAATCTGAGACCTCAGGAACACTTCTTTGTGTAACACCATTGCCTAAAAAAATAGTAGTTAAGGCTAAGAAAGTGTCAACCACTAAGGTCAATATAGATAGGTCAAAACCAGTCACTTCACATCTTACACCTAAAAAGGAGCAATGTCGAAAGCACAATGAGAATGTACTTTCTAGAGGAATATATAGAATCACAAAAACAGAGACACAGACACCGGATTCTAAAACTAACATCAATGTTTGTAATTCCACAAGCGTAGCCAGTTCTAGTAGTGTTAAAAGACAAAAGTCTAAGACCACTAAATCAAAGAATAGAGTTTCGAAGAGCAAAACTGATAAGAGACCATCTGCACATGTTCGAAAGATGTCAAGTAGTGTTGGTATAGATTCTAATAAGCGTGAAACAATGAATTCGAATGTATGTCAATCAAACGCAAGTGTATTAAGTACCAAGACTGTAAATGCTGTTAATGAAGGTTCGAATATTGTTTGGGTTTCTTGTGGAAAAGATGTGTTTTTAGTTTCTCATGAAAAATGTGTTGCTCGTTATGCTTTGTCTAGGAATACTAGTGTAAAAAGAGCCTTATTCACTACCCCCATAACAGTGAAATCTAAGAATTTAGGAGCTACTTCTGTAGTTTCAAAATCTAGATTGAGTATTGCTAAAACGACAACAGCAACAAATAAGGTCTCTAGTGTGTTACCACTATCTTGTGATTCTAGTTAAAGTAGGACACTTAGTAATTACATAAAAACAAAATTGCAACAAGTAGAAAGTGGCAAAAAAATTTTGAAAACCAACAATGTTTTAATTGGACACCCAAGAGCAAAACTGATCAATCACTCCCTAGTGAAACAAAGAGTCGTATCTGTGTTCGTTCTACATCTAACACAGCGATTACCACTCAGAAATGGGTAGCCAAACTGTCCATTCTTCAATCTGCATTTGTTTTATGTGATGCAGATGATCCAGCTCATTCTTTAGATTGTTGATAGCGGATGCTCGAAGCATATGACTGGCAATCTTCAACTGCGAAGAAATTTCCTTGAGAAATTCATGAGAACAGTTCACTTCAGGAATGATCATTTTGCTGCAATCACTGGATATGGAGATTATGTTCAAGGCAATCTCATGATATGTCATGTATATTACGTTGAAGGCCTTGGTCACAATCTATTTTTGGTCGGACAATTTTGTGATGGAGATTTTGAAGTAGCCTTTCGTTCAAACATGTGTTATGTTTGAAATTTGGAAGGTGATGATTTGCTTACCGGTTCTCGTGATTCAAATCTTTACACTATCTCTATTTCTGAGATGGCGGCTTCTTTTCTAGTGTGCTTAATGTCCAGAGCCACATCAACAAAATCTTGGTTATGGGACCGCAGGCTTTCTCATTTGAATTTTGGTACCATTAACCAACTCATGTCAAAAGATCTAGTTGATGGGCTTCCAAAATTTAAGTATAATAAAGATCACTTATGGTCAGCCTATGAATAAGGCAAAAGCAAGAAAGCTTCATTTCTACCAAAATTGGTACCAAGCACATAATTCAAACTCGAACTACTTTATATGGATTTGTGTGGGCCAATGAGAGTCGCAAGTATCAATGGCAATAAATATATTTTGGTGATCGTTGATGATTATTCTAGGTATACCTAGGTATATTTTCTTCGCATAAAAGATGAGGCTCCATATATGATCATCAATTTCATTAATCAAGTTTAAAGGAATTTAAAGGCTCAAATTCTGACGATTCGAACTGATAATGGTACTGAATTCAAAAATGAGAAATTACAGGCATTTTATGCAAAGTTAGGTATTGTTCATAAAACTTCAATTGCTCGTACGCCTCAACAAAATGGTGTTGTTGAACGACAAAATTGTACATTAGTCGAGGCTGCTCGAACAATGCTTATCTTTTCCAAACTCTAGAATTTCGTTGGGCCGAAGCTATTGCTACTGCTTGTTTTACTCATAATTGCTCTATTGTACACACACGGTACAATAAGACTCCTTATGAGCTGATTCAAGGTAGAAAACCCAATATTTAATACTTTCATGTGTTTGGATCTCTTTGTTATCCAACAAATGGTCGCGATGATCTTGGGAAAATGAAACTGAAGGCTAACATTGGCATCTTTATTGGTAATTCTGAGTCATCACGAGGATTTCGTATCCATGTCAAGTTTGATGAACTCACAGCAATGGCTTCTGAATGCAATAATTCAGAACCTGGAATAAACTGCATGAATTTTCAAAATTTATTGGAAGATTCATAATTTGTGCCTTCAAATACTCTTGATAATGAAAACACTTCTTTATCATCTTCAATCTTCGTTGAAGAAGATGAAGCTCCTTAAATAGTATCTTTGTCAGCAGAACAAGTTGCCACTAAACCAAACTCTCTAATCTTGAATGAAAATGCCGATGAATTCGTTCAAGAAGACGTTGCAAATTTTGATAGAAATGTGTTCTACAATGCACCTCCAACTCCTGTGTTCGAAGAAGCTGAGTCATCTTCAACATATCATGATCCATCACATATGCACAAGTTTCATCAAAAACATCACTCAAGTGATAAGTGGACTAAGGATCATCCAATTGAACAAGTAATTGGTGATCCCTCAAAACCTATAATGATAAGAAATCGACTTCAAACTAATGCAGAAGTTTGTATGTACGCATTAACAGTGAGTATAATTGAACCAAAAAATATCAAGGAAGCTATACTTGATGCCAGCTGGATTGAATCCATGCAAGATGAGCTTAACCAGTTCAAATGCCTTGATGTTTGGGAACTCATCGAACTTCCTATTGGCAAAATCATAATCACAGTCAAATGGAGTTGGAAAAACAAGACTGGTGCTGAAAACACGATTATTCAGAACAAGTCTCGGTTAGTTGCCAAAGGACATGGTCAAGAGGAGGGAATCGATTTTGAGGAGTCTTTTGCACCAGTTGCAAGACTTGAAGCTGTCAGAATTTTTGTGGCATACGCGGCTCACAAGAACTTTCCTATTTATCAAATGGATGTCAAAATGATACTTTTGAATGGTCCACTGAAAGAGGAAGTTTTTGTTCGTCAGCCCGATGGTTTTGTAGATCCAGACTTTCCTAACTACGTATATCGTCTTAAGAAAGCTCTGTACGGTCTCAAACAAGCCCCTAGAGACTGGTATGACAAGCTTTCCTCATTTCTAATCAAACACCATCTCATAAAAGGTATTGTCGATCC
>BQNB010029613.1:0-55611 GCA_026074375.1 Tanacetum coccineum
AATTGACGACTTAATCAGAAAGATAGTAACTATCTGATTCACTCTTACCGTGTTGTCTGCTTTGAGACGTTCTGGTAATGAGAACTAGCAAGCATGGTGAATCTAATACATCCGTGTTAGAAGATCCTACGCTTTGAGCTGGAAACCCTGTCAAGGAGATTCTTTGAATCTACCTGATCACAGGTATAGTATTTATACTATAAAACGGGAAACCGGAGGTTAACGCAACCGAACTCAAGATGAATGACAAAGCCAAATTCATCTTTTATTGCTAACTGTCTTATTTCGGGTTTAGACCAAAACGAGTTAACTCGGTATTTACCGAGTTGACTCGGGTCAACTCATACGAGTCTTGGTCAAACAGAAATGAATAAAGAAAGACAGACTCGGTGAACCATATCAACATCTTCAACAAACATCAACATCATTCGACAACAATCCAAATCAAAACCTATATTCCCTCATCTCAAATAATATCAAAAACAAATCCTCCAACCTCATCACACCTTTCTCCAAACTCGAATGAAAAAAAAACAAATAACAAGATCTCAGATTCAACCTTTGTGTGTTTCAATTCATTCAAGACCATCAAAAGATCATTTACACGAATGAGACATCATCACTGATCTGTGATAAGATTAACTAATCTTTTATATCCGAAATATAAAGAAAGAACCAACACAATATGTTTAATTCTTTCTTTCATTCGTTCATTGAAAAATCAGATAAACAATATAAAAGACCTACCCGAGACCTTCTATGTGAAGATCTTGAAGAATCAATACACTTCAGTCACGGTTGTCCTTCGTCAGTACATGGGGTGATGACTTTTGATTCGTATTTAGATGGAGTGATAAGGAGGGATTTGAGAAATAAAATGTTTTAATTTTTTGTGGTTGCGTTTTGTCTTTCAGATTAAGGGGGTCTACGTTTGATTTGATATATGGTAATGAATGATGATGTGGGGCGTTTCTTCTAATGTTAGAGAAATGAGATGGATGATATGATAAGTATGTTTTGACTTGGTGACTGCTAATGAAATGGAAGATTGGGGGCGTAGGTTATGAGGCGGTGGTGTATGTGATTATGGTTAAGGGTGTGCAAAATTAGGGATTGAGATAAAAGTGATATATATATCCTATTATCCCTAATTCATTCTTTAGGCTGGGTTCCTTTTTTTTCATTATGGGCTGCCGAGTTTAAGATGTTGGGCTTGGTAGCAGAATTGGATCTGGTTATAATTTTATAATGGGCTTTGGCTGGGTTACATTGGTTAGATCGTAGATATAGATTAGAGAATAGGCCAAGTTTTATTTGTTTGCTATTTTAAGCTTGTGTTATCGGAGTAAGCCGGTTAGTAAAACAATTTTATGTCGGGTAATGCTCATGTGACCGGGTTTTATTACTTGGACGGCCGTTAGTATGGTAAATTTATTGAGCCGATATCCGTTAACGATCATAACAACAACAAAATTCACAAAAATCAACACAACAAACACAATACATTACACTAAAAATGATCCGAATAAGATTTACTAAAACGTCAAAACGGCTATGGAATTTGGACTTTAATGTCAAGTGATCACGAAGTTTATTTGGTATCCTTTATTTGAGTTTGAAGTGGGTTTCACGAAGGCGTCTACTTATTTCATCATCGAGACTTCCTTCTATTTTCTACCCCTTTTCTTCAAACCCAATCTATAGATTGATGACTTGCTTGAACGTATACAGTTATGATTGAGACCTGGATTATCTAGTTATACCCGATGTAAGGAGTTACATTGTAGTGCTCAATGTCACACGCAGATGCCGACGTGGATAGCCTTAAGAAGTGTTGTACTTATTTTGGCTCTTAGTTGAGTGTATAAGGTACTTAGAGGCTTTCTTCTGCACCGTTCTTTAATCAACAACAGTGCAAGCTTAAGTAACAAATTTGGGGAATGTTACTTCATTTTTAAGTTTGGTATATCAGGTTTACTTCACCAAGTGGTCACAGCAATAGCCGACAGAATACGAGGTTGGTAAGTTAGCCAGAGAGTAAAAGGTTGAGATGTAATCAGCAACTCTCACGGGATATTTAAAGCTACAAAATGTCAATGGTGCTTTACAGTCTAAGTAAAATCTTTCAAAGTTCTTCAATGTCTTTCATAACTTTTCAAGATTGTTGCTTATGACAAGAACTTCTCGGTATATGGGACGTACACGTCAATGATGCTTTCCGAAGTTCAAAACCATCATGGGGGAATACATGTACTTTTGATACTTTGATGCTATCAGGTCAACTTCTAAGGGGAAGTAGTTGATACTGCTTCACTTAGTATGGTTTGTGAAGTATTCTGCATGCGTGAGAAGAACTGTTGCTGATCTCTTGCATGTTCCCCCAAACGGATATTCACCAAGACCGAATGTCATGATACAGTATAAAAGCAGTATTAGATGGTGTGGTTGACTGTTTCTTTGTCTAATCTAAATTCCTGTGTGCACTTTAAATGTCAATTTAAAAAGATCGTTCAAGCCTAACATCAACTGTTCAAAATCTGCTCAAGATACGATTTTGGTTTGGGGGAAGCTGATTCAAAACTTTTCGCCAAAAAGGATCTAGAAGAAAGCTTTTTAAAGACATGCCTGCATGAATTTGGGGAAGTTAATCCAAATCATGCATACTGACAATGCACCAGAACAGTTCAAGACAAAGAAGATCCATAGCTGGAGTACTAAGTATCAAGACTAGAGCCAAAGACTCATCTTCACATTGAAGCTGCCTTGTGTCATTATCTATTTGTTGTATTTGTACTTGATAGGAACATTGTAAGTAATTCCGTATGCCCACATATTGGGGGAAGATTGTTAGCCTTAAAATATGTCGGCTAATAACGAGAATTACATTATTTTTATATTTACCGGACACGTAGGGACTAAGAAATTGTCAAGTGTAGTAAATAGATCGTGTCCTGGGCTATATATATCCCCTCCATACTTCCATGGAGGGGTGAGGATTCATAATTTTGTAATAAGGTGTGTGTGTTTCTCTCTCTAGAACACACACATCTTCCCTTTTCTCTCACTAATAATATGGCTTTCTATTTGTTTAATCCTCCCCGACCCCCGGATCATTCCTGTTAGCTTGTGAATCTTATTTATAACATGAACTTATAGAAGGGGATTCAAAAATGGAAGGAATCCCATGGACCTATACTAGCTTATCCATTTGGATAAGCTAGAGCTTGTAGCTGATAATTTGAATTAAAGCTTCTGTTTAGCTGAAGCCTTTGGTAAGTCTTCTTTTAAAATTCCTTGTTCTTCATTTTCTAGCTTAATTAGTGTAGTTATAATCTAGTTACTTCTTAATTGCTTATACTGCTTATTTTTTAGCTTAATTGTGCTTTTTGTTTGTTAAGTATGCTTATTAATCTTGTTTATTAATCTGTCTTTAGTTAAAATTAGTTTAGATCTTAAGTAGTTTTTCATGTTTGTCTTATAAAAATCAACAACAAAAATAGTAAGCATAGTGTTAAATCTTATAATTTAGCTTAATTCAGTTGTTAATTTGTGTTTAATTAAGTTGTTATAAGCTTAATGATATCTGGTTTCAAGGTTATTGAGCAGTTTTTCAAATCATGAGCTGAGCCATCAAATTTTTGGTTCACAAACGTAAGGGGTGTTTGGTTTTACATACTTTGACCTTAAAAAGTTAAAAGTAACTATGGTCCATTGCTTGAAAGATAGTTAAGGATCGAGTTTAAAATCATAAGAAAGTGATTTTTAGAAGTTAGTTTTGAAAAGTTGAAAAAAAGTTAGAGTTTTATTTGAATTATTTTGCACCAGGGAGATCCTTTTTCTTTAACTAGTTCAAATTTGATCCAAGCCTCCTAAGCTTGGAAAGTTTGTTCAAACTTGTTCAAACACACTCAAATTGAGTGTAATTGCAGGTTATCTCTTAAAAGATACCTGCACTTTTGTTTTTGCTCATGCCAATTGCTCAGCAGGATTAACCTTATGGTTAAATCTGTTGGATTTTCAAATCAAGTTAGGTTAGGCTCAATTAGATTTAGTTTTTAAAAACTTTTCTAGCTTATAAGTCAACACATAGCTTAATCTTTTTAGCCTTAATTTTCAGTTGTCCAGAGAAGCTTATTTCTTTATTAGTACAATGTATGCTTATTAAAGTGGTGGCTTACAAAGCAAGCGAAGAGGCATAGAAAGCACGTGCGCGCGCAGAAGTGGTGATTTCCAGGAACAACTATCATTGTGAGGATGACCGTGAGTTAGACACATATTAGGGCAGCTTATTCAGTTAGCACCAGTTAGTACTACGACGTCGATCTTTCTTCTTTCATGAGATAGGACTATCTATTATCATAAGTTTAGATTCATAGCTTATTAGTTGTTTAACTAGCTTTCAAAAGCTAAGGTTCTGAATTTGCTTAATAAGCATTTGAGCTTATTGGATCTTTAAGTCTTAAATTTCCTTTTCTGAGTTAGCAGTTTTTGCTCTTAGATTTAAGTAGCTTATTGTGTTTTAAACTAAAGTAGCTTTTCATCTCTAGTTTCCTTACATTATAAGCTGTTAGGAACATTTTTTGAATTTAGATTTGAGCTTATTTTGAGCTTAGTGCAAGTGTTTTAGCAAAAATTAGCTCAAAGGCCCACTTTCTGTAGGAAGCTTATTCATAAGCTGTTTTAGTGCTTATTTTTCATTTTCAGACCAAAAGTTCAGTTTTAAAGTTGCTTAAAAATTAGTCTTCTTTAAGTTCTAATATTCAGTTTTGTTAAAAAATAAAAAAAGGCAAAAAGAGGTGTCTGCCAACCTAGAACCCACGACCTCCCACATACAACACACACGCCTTAACACTTTGCTACAATAGCTCATCCATTATCTTTTCCTTTCATTAAATACTTGTACACATTTTCATTTCCTTTATAAATAATAAGCCGTAGCTTATTCATAGGCTTTTTGAGCTTATTCTTTAAGTTGTGTTACTCTTTTAATTTTTAGTGTGTTCTTTATTAGGTTTTAGACTTTTCCTGAATTTTCCAAATTTTTCTCTTCATTTTATAATTTACTAGGATTTTTCGTAGGTTTAAATTTTCAAAAATACATAAAAAATAGAAAAAAGTTTCAGAAAAATACAAAAAAATAGTTTTTAGATTTATAAAAATTACTTTAAGGTTTACATTAAGAAAAATCATTTTTACAACTTTTAGATTTTTATTTTCATTTTTGAGCTTTTAATTTTAATTTTAAAAATAGGATTTTAATTTTAAAAATAGTTAAAAATAGTTTTCTGAGTTTTTATGTTATTTTAGACTTTTCTAAGTTTAAAAATCATTTTTCTAAATTTTTAGTACTTAATTTGCTATTTTTTAGGATTTAATTAGATTAAAATAGTTTTTAATTCATAATAAATTCAAAAATAATCAAAAAAATGTTTTTCTTTTTCTTAAAATTTTCTTTTGACCTATTTTAGGTTTAGAAATTAAGTTTGCATTTTTAGGGGTTAATTTTAGTGTATTTGCTTAATTATCGCATTTTATTTGCTCCCGTTGATTAGTTTAAGTGTTTAATTGCTTTTAATTGTTTATTTTAATTATAGCTTTTATTTAGTAGTTATAGATAATCAAAAATATCCTTTCTCTCATTCAAATCATAATCCGAGCTAAAACGTGGTTTCAATTTCACAAGTCGTTGGGGAAACGACCCGGGTGATCATACTTCCCGGTTAAATATACGTATTATATATATATATATATATATATATATATATATATATATATATATATATATCTTTTAAGAGTGAATTTTCCTAAGGGGATTTTCTTAATTGCTCTTTTAGAAATATTATTAGTATATTTTATCGTGTATCAATTACTTGCTTGACGAAAGCTTTAATTCGTTTGGTGTCCGTTTACGTTAATTGATAATTTATAACTTACGCGATTTAACTTAACTAATAAAATTAAAAGTAAACACGTACGAGAAAGAAAAAAAATAATTAGTGAAATATATGACGTCGTGAATGACCTGAAAATACGGAATGTTACAGTCTCCTCCGGTTAGAAGAGCCTTGTCCTCAAGGCTCAAGTTGCGGCACTTGAGGAAAGTACGGGTTCGGAGAAAAGATTCGGATATTTCTTCTGGAATTGTCTTCACTTGTTCCAGCCAAGTATACTCAGCCCTTGCCGAATTTCCAATGAACTTTGTCCATGGATTCTTCATCACTTAGCTTTTTCACATCCTGTATCCACATCTCATAGTTCTTCAACAACACGTAGATTTCACAATCTCGATCTCATCCAAAGGCCTTGAACATCTAGCTTATACATATTTCTTGAGGTTCGACACATGAAATGTGTCGTGGACACAGCTTAGCTCCTGAGGTAACTTCAACCGATAAGCCACCGGTCCAACATGCTCCACGATTTCAAATGGTCCCACATATCGTGGTGCTAGCTTTCCTTTCTTACCAAATCGTACCACTCCCTTCCATGGAGATACCTTAAGTAACACTCGGTCTCCAACTTGGAATTCGAGAGGTTTACGCCTCTTATCAGCATAGCTTTTCTGGCGACTCCTAGCCGTCTTCAATCTTTCCTTAATTTGAACAATCTTTTCAGTCGTTTCTTGCACAATTTCTGGTCCAATAAGCTGACTTTCTCTAACTTCAGTCATATCACTGGGAACTGCCCCTCAATTTCGCCCGTACAAAGCCTCGAATGGTGCACACTTAATGCTCGTGTGGTAACTGTTATTATAAGAAAACTCAATCAATGGAAGATGAGTATCCCAACTGCCACCAAAATCCATAACACAAGCTCGAAGCATATCCTCCAGCGTCTGAATAGTACGCTCACTCTGACCGTCGGTCTGAGGGTGGTAAGCCGTACTCATGTCTAGTCTCGTACCCAACGCTTCCTGAAAAGCTTGCCATAAGTGTGACGTGAATCGACCATCACGGTCTGAAATGATTGACACCGGCACACCATGTCTCGCTACAATCTCATTGGTATAAATCTTTGCTAATTTCTCCATTTTGTAGTCTTCACGAATAGGTAAGAATGAGGCCACGTGGTCAATCTATCCCAACGACCCAAATCGTATCATGCCCACTGCTACTTTAGGCAACTTTTGTGACAAAGACCATTGTTAATCTTTTTCCAATTTCCACTCAGGAATTTCTGGTTGCTGAAGAAATCCTGAGGGTTTCTAATGTTCGGCTTTAATCTTAGAACACGATAGACATCTGCTAACGTACTCATCAATGTCTCTCTTCATACCAGGCCACCAATACAAGTCTCTTAGATCATAGTACATCTTATCCGCACCCAAATGTACTGAAATCTAGAAGTAATGGCTCATCCTGATCAATTTCCTACACCACAACTGATGGGAATCTAAATTACATCAAAGAAGAAATTCACCATCATCCTCGTTGCTCAAAGTGTCTTTCTAATCCTCTTAGCCATTCAGCTGGGGCATTAAGATCCTTGGAAGCTTCACAAGCGCTTCCAAAATCTAGCCTTTAAGTCCATAATGAATATAATACGCATAGCACGTACTCGACTTGGCTTGATCTTTCTTTTCTGCTCAGGCAGCTGCCGACCACGTCCCTTGCCCGGTGGTATTTGATCTCACCACTCGATCACTGAGTAACTTTGATCCACAGCCTTTGCGCATATTAAATCTTTCTGGTCAAATATGAACTGAAGCTCTTGTGGTCATGTAGAAACACTTTCGTCCCATAAAGATAATGTCTCCAGATTTTAAGAGCGAACACCACCGCACCCAATTCCAGGTCATGGGTGGTATAATTTTTCTCATGCTTCTTCAACTGTCTTGACGCATATGCTATCACTTTGCCCCGCTGCATCAGCACGCTCCCAAAACCTTGTTTTGATGCATCACAATAGACCACAAAGTCGTCGGGTCCATCGGGGAGTGCTAACACAGGAGCATTGCATAGTTTCTCCTTCAGAATTTGGAAAGCTTCATCTTGCTTATCGCCCCACACATAAGCCTTATTCTTTTGAGTCAACAGGGTGAGGGGCTTGGCGATCTTGGAGAAATTCTCGATAAACCTTCGGTAGTATCCTGCCAATCCTAGAAATGAACGGATTTCTGTTGGTGACTCAGGGGTCATCCAGTTCTTGACCGACTCAACCTTGCTAGGATCCACGTGGATACCGTCACGGTTGACCACATGTCCTAGGAACTGAACTTCTTTCAACCAAAATTCACACTTAGAAAATTTGGCGTATAACTTCTCCTTCTTGAGTAAGTCTAAAATCATTTTTAGGTGGACTTCATGCTCTTCTTCTGACTTTGAGTAGATTAAGATGTCGTCAATGAACACAATTACAAATTTGTCCAAATACGGCTTGCAGACCCCGTCATATAAGTCCATAAATATTGCTGGCGCGTTTGTCAGCCCAAATGGCATGACTGTGAACTCAAAATGCCCATATCGGTTCTAACCCGGTCTTCGTATATCATCCTCTCAGACTCTCACGAAGATATCCTGAGCAAGATGATCTTGGAGAAACAACACGCACCTTGTAATTGGTCAAACAAGTCATCAATTCTGGGGAGAGGGTAACGGTTCTTTATAGTCAACTTGTTTAGTTCCCTGTAGTCAATACACATTCCCATCGAACCGTCTTTCTTCTTGACAAAGAGCATGGGTGCTCCCCATGGTGAGTGACTTGGTCGAATAAAACCCTTCTCTTGAAGTTCTTTAAGCTGGTTCGATAATTCTAACATTTATGAAGGTGCTAACCGGTATAGAGATCTAACAACTGGCGATGCACCTGGAATCAGATCAATGCGAAATTCTATCTCTCGCACAAGAGGTAAACATAACAGATCATCTAGAAATACATCAGGGAAGTCTTGGACAACACATATGTCATCAAGCTTTTTCTTATCAGCCTTGATACCTGCAAGTGAACGAAGATCCTTTTCCGGCCTCTCGCTTTGAACTTCAAGAATCTTGCCATTCAGAAGAGGAATACGGACAATCTTCTCATAACAATCGATGAGAGCTCGGTGGTATGCCAACCAATCCATTCCAATGATAACATCAAAACTTCCTAGCCGGGTTGGCAACAAGTCTATTTTGAACACGTGATTTTGTAACAAGACTAAGGTGCAACACATAAAAAGGTATTGGAGCTTGCTAACAGACATTTTTCCGTCTGCTAACTCTACTTGTAGCTATGTTTCAAGCGGTTGGGGCAATATCAATGAAAAGTTGTAAACCCGCATAAGATACAAAACTCGTTCTCAGCACCAGAATCAAAAGATATACAAGCGTAGTGATCATTAAGAAGAAACGTACCCGTGACCACATTCGGATTCAGCTGCGGGTTTTCAACCACCACATAAGCTCTCGCACGAGCTCCCTCATTTGGAGGGTTCCTTCCCTTAGGACACCTGTTCTTGTAGTGTCCTTCTCTCACCCACAAGAAGAACCAAGAACCAGGTCATATTCTATAAAGCATTTCCTCCTGCATCTGGAAACCTAACCCGACAATCCTTCTCCTCATGACCAAGCCTACCACATTTACCACACTTAAGAGGGCATTGTACATTGTGGTGAGAGTTGCCAAACGTTGCACTATTGTAGAATTTTACAACATAACCTCTACCCTCGGCTGGGGCTGCAGCATAGGCCCTGGCAGTTTCCTGCCTCTTGTTTTGTTGTTGGTGATAGTTGTTGTTTCGGTTGCGGTTGTTGTTGTTGTTATTGTTGTTGTTATGGTTATTGTTGTTGGTGTTTCCTTGGTTGTCTTCCCCATTTCCCTTTATTGCTTACAAAACCAATTCCTAAGCAGCCCCTACCCTGAACTGATTGCTCGACCAGTTCACGGGCCAGTTGATTGCCTCATGCAAGGTCGTAAGGCTTTGAAGAGTTATGTTTCCTTTGTTTCTTTCCAGGAAAACCCACCCACAATGTACTTTTCAATCTCTTACTTTCACCCCAGTGGACACCGAATTTCAGGCCCACATCAAACTAGTTCAAGGAAACGATTACGTAGAGCTTCGATAATCATCTCACTTTCAGAGTCAGAGTCCAAAGGTTCTTTTCCATCCTTTGAATTTTTAGTTGATTGGGCAGTAATTCAAATGGTCATCATAGCTCTTACTTGCAGCTCCAGGGGATCTGATTAGCATTAGCAAGTCCCAAAGTCTGAACATTTCTGTTCCACCAGGTTAGAGCACGACCCTCGAACGTGCACATAGCAAACTTCACTTTGTCATCTTCAGCACATTTGCAAATTTCAAACACTTGCTCCATCTTTTCGAACCAACGTTTCAGTCCGACTACACCTTCAGTCCCCTTGAAAGAGTGAGGCTTGCCATTCATAAATGTCTTATACGAACATCCATGCATCTCTGGTACAACAGTTCCTCCAGTATTTGTTGATCCGGATCCACCACCATATTGTTTAAGCACTCTAGTCTTTTCATATTTTTCAATGGCTTTGGCCACACGCTTTTCCACTATCTTCCTAACAGATTTCTTCTTAAATCTCCTGGGCGGCATGATTCTGGCAACACAAGTACACAATTCGTTAAGAATTTGTAAAGGTATGCAGAGTCATGACACATGGTAAATAATGGAGAATGATATAAATAATCATAAATTTATCAGGATGGTCGATATTTACATAATTGACCGATAGAAATAGATACTGATATGTCAAAAGATAGACGTAAGAGATCGAATTTAAACCAAGTATTATATATCTAAGATTATATATAATGCAATAATGACAATCAGAAAAGTAAGTAAGGATCAGGGAATACGCGCGCGTGGATATCGGATAGCGATGAAGGATTCTGTATTTAAAAATAAAAGAAAAGAAAACCTTTAAACTTTGTGGTTATAGACTAGGTTTTGAAAATGACCCAGTTCCCTATAACCTTGGCTCTGATACCATCTTTAACACCCCCAAAATCAGGTAGCAGCGGAATGGTAACAATGGGGTGCTACGTCAAAGTACAACAATCAAGATATAGGAAACGACCTTAAATGGACGTTTTAAGATAAGATTTCATTCGATGCCATAGCAAAATATCAGAGTTCATACATTAGGTCCCATATGTTTTAAAAGTCATAAACATTTCCACATGCGTTTTTAATTAAACAAAAGCTTCATACTACCAAAAGGTGACTTAAGTTTTTATAGATAAAAGTTGCATCGAATTTAAATAAACACAGAATCCATCTTCATTGATATCCATCACGGCTCCCATCCAAGCTTAACCTAGGACCTGAAATAAACATCAAAAAAGTCAATAAAAGTTTGAAGTGAATCCATAGGTTTGTCGGTAAAAGAGTATACCACAAGATTAAGTAATAAGTAGACCATGAACCTATTTCAGTAGTCAAAAACAGTATTATTGCACATCACTCGCGTTCTAATAAGCAACTCACGTTCATATAAAAGGGGACTTAGTGGCAAGGTACTTAGGCAATAATATGAAACACGAATAGGCATACAAATTTTAAAACACTTTTTGTCCGTTAGTAAAACAAGCATTAATTCCACCCCGTAGAGTTTTGTAAAACAAGTAGATAGAAATGGGGCTAATGAACTCACCTCGAGTGAATGAAAAACAACATGTAGATCACAATAGAAAAATCCGTCACGAAATGAACCGAAGGCAACCTAATCCAATATAGGCCGATAAGTATAAAAACTTTTGATATAATTATAGGTCGTAAGCTCATCATACTATTGTTCGGGCTATCACAATTGATGAGGTCATGTAGTGACGAATTAAAAAAAAAAAGAAGAGGAGCAAGGACATTATAAATCGGACATCCAACAACTCGTCGATACGACCACCCCAAAAAGGCCTCATTATGAAACACCCTAGTAATATAGATACTTTGATTACTATTACCACCATTTAATCTATATTAGCTACATCACCATCTAATCATTTTAGTGAAATCATATTTATAAAGTAAAAACGTTTATAAGTATACTTTAGTAAAACTGGCGTAACTTTCTCGTTTTATCCGCTTCTTTCGTTTCTTACGTCCACGCCTTCGTATTAAGACGAGTTATCAAAATATAACATTTTCAAAATTTGAGTTTTCTGTTGAATAGTTGATTTGACGTTCATAACATGTTAAATAAATTATTTTATAGATTTAGGTTATCGTAAATCTCGTAAATGTTTCCGTAACTTATTCGTTAGTAGATCCGTTTTAGCGATTCTTTCGATTCACGTCTACGTTTTTAAATTATAATACATATTAATGATGTTTTATAAATTTACTGTCTCCAGATGAACAGTAACTTTTTATAAAATTTATTTTATAAAACCCGGTATTAACGTAAAACGTATATTTGTCGTATCTTTTTCGTTATAAATTGGTTTTTCGAGTTTCTTACCTTTTTGGAATCGTCATGAAGTGTACTATCTTTATAAATCATAAAGTGTCTGTTATCATACACGAATCAAAACAGCCCCTATATATCTTTTGGGGTTTATTTATATAACTTTGTTTTTATATACTTTTTAACTACAAGTTTATACTTGAACTTTTTATACTTAAACCAAGAGTGTACAACACTTATAAATCCATTTTAACATGATATTACCAACATCATAGCATATGTAAAAGTGTACAAAATGATGATCACAAGTAAAAACTCTTTTTACATGTTTAAAAGTATCCTAGTGGTGATTTTACTACATAGAACACATAAACACATAAAATGATAAATGTAAAGACATAAAGGGTTTTAGATAACCTTATGGTGATGTATGATGATGAGAAATATGTTCTAAACCCATTGTTTTAGATTATAAACCAAAGCTTGCACAATCAAAGAAACCCTAAACCATAATCTTCCATTCTTTGCTTCAATACTTGTAAATGGTTAACCAAGGCTTGCAAACACCTTAGTATATCTTAGAAATGATGTGTGATGGCTTGTATATGTTGAAGAAAAATTTGTATGGATTATGTAAAGGGGTGTTTTGTTGCCGTGAGCTAGAGAGGAGGAGGGAGAAGAGATTTTGTGAACTTTCACCTTAGAAATGAAGAGTGTGTGTTCTTTCTTACTAGCTACTTTCCTTATATACTTCTTGGACTTAGATGAGATCAAGACTAGATTCATAAAAACACCATGAGGGTTTTTAGGGAAGTACTTGGTCCTTGTGATTAATGTTGTGTTTTTATGTTTCCAAATGAGGACATCATCCCATGGATTTAAGGAGGTGTGTCTAGCTAGTTATTAATAAAGGAAAATAAAAGTATATATTGATAATGTATAAGTTGTAGTTTGTAAATAAAATGCATAACTTTGTAAAGTGTATGTATTTGTCTATTTGTTTTGTGTAAGGTTCGGCTCAAGTGATGAATGTAGGTAAAGTTTTATAAAACTTTAAGCATTAGATATAAACACAGGTATTTGTTGAAGCGTAGAAAAGTTTTGGTGATTCTGGGAATACCTAAACGTAATTTATCGTGAAACGTAACGTTTTACGCAACCAATAAAAATAAAATATAAAAGTTTATTATTACTTTCGTAAAAATAATATAATGCTCACTTGACGAAACTTTTATTCGTTTGGTGTCCGTTTACGTTGATTGTTAATTTATAGCTTACGCGATTTAACTTAACTAATAAAATTAAAAGTAAACACGTACGAGAAAAAAAAATTAGTGAAATATATGACGTCGTAAATGACCTGAAAATACGGAATGTTACAGTCTCCTCTGTTAGCAAGAGCTCTTGTCTCAAGGCTCAATGTTGTCAACACCTGAATAGTGTACGGTATCAGAGAAAGATGCGGAATATTTCTTCCGGAATTGTCTTCATTGTTCTTCGGTATATCAGCTCCTGCCGGAGAGTTCCAACGAACTTGACCAATGTATTCATCTTCGCTTAGCTTCTCCATCCCCTCTCATTCAATAGGCTCTTCGACAAATCGCAGATTTTCATCAATCTCGATCTCATCCAAAGGGACCTGAACACCTGGCTCAGCCAAGCATTTCTTGAGGTTCGACACATAAAACGTGTGGTGGACACAACTAAGCTCACCGGGGTAAACTTTAGCGCATAAGCCACCAGTCCAACAATCTCCACGATTTCAAATGGTCCCCACCTATCGTGGTGCTAGCTTCCCCTTTCTTACAAATATCGTACCACTCCCTTCCCTGGAGATACCTAAAGTGATAACTCGGTCTCCAACTTGGAATTCCAGGAGGTTTAACGGCCACTTATCGACATAGCTTTTCTGGCGACTCCTAGCCGTCTTCAATCTTTCCTTAATTTGAACAATCTTTTCAGTCATTTCTTGCATAATTTCTGGCCCAATAAGCTGACTTTCTCCAACTTCAGTCCAATCACGGTTAGGACTACATTTTCGCCGTACAGCGCCTCGAAGGTGCGCACTTAATGCATGTGAGGTAACTGTTTATTATAGGAAACCTCAATCACTTGGAAGATGATTATCCTAAACTGCCACTAAAATCCATAACACAAGCTCAAAGCATATCCTCCAGCGTCTGAATAGTACGCTCACTCTGACCGTCGATCTGAAGGTCGTAAACCGTACTCATGTCTAGTCTCGTACCCAATGCTTCCTGAAAAGCTTGCCAAAAGTATGACGTGAATCGACCATCATGGTCTGAAATGATTGACACCGGCACACCATGTCTTGCTACAATCTCATTGGTATAAATCTTTGCTAATTTCACCGCTTGTATGTCTCACGAATAGGTATAAAAGTTTAGCGACGTTGGTGTTCAAGCAATCCAAAACTACCCAAATCGTATCATGCCCACTGCCTAATTTTAGGCAACCTTGTAACAAATCCATCGTTATCTTTATCCCATGTTCCACTCAGGAAATTTCTGGTTTGCTAAAGAAATCCATTATGTTTTCTGATGTTCGGCATTAATCTTAGAACACGTATACACTGCTACACGTACTCAACAATTCCCTCACTTTCATACCAGGCCACCAATACAAGTCCCTCTCATATCATAGTACAATCTTATCCCCACCCTGGATGTACTGAATATTCTAGAAGTATGAGATACATCCAGATTAATACCTTACACCACCAACTGAATGGATCCAGATACGATACAAAGAAGTAACATATCACCATCATCACATTGCTTAATGAAGTTCATTCAAATCCTCATAAGGCCATAAACATTTGGGCTTTGAATCCTTGGAAACTTCGCTCTGCGCTATCCAAATCCTTAGTCTTAAGTCCAGAATGAATGTAAATACTCCGAATAGCACGTACTTCGTCATGGGCTGAGTCTTTCTTTTTCTGCTCAGGCATCTACCACCACTGTTCGCCTGCCCGTGTCTGTATTTGATCTCACACTAAGAAGTCCCTGTAAGCACAGTATCTACCGCCTCTTGGCGCATAATTTAAATCTTTCAGGTCAAATATGTACTGAGGATACTCTTGTGGTCATGTAATAACACTTTTCTCCCATAAAGATAATTCTCCTAAATTTAAGGAGCTAACACCACCGCACCCAATTCTAGGTCATGGGTGGTATAATGTTTCTCATGCTTCTTCAACTGTCTTGATGCATATGCTATCGCTTTGCTCCGCTACATCAACACGCTCCTAAAACCTTGTTTTAATGCATCACAATAGACCACAAAGTCGTCAGGTCCATCGGGGGTCTAACATAGGAGTCAATTGGCATCGTTTCTCCTTCAGAATTGTGAGAACGATTTCATCTATGCTTATCACCCCACACAGAAGCTTATACTTTTGAGTCCAACATGGTGAGGGGCTTTGCCGATCTAGAGAAATTCTCGATAAACCTTTGGTAGTATCCTGCCAATCCTAGAAACGAACAGATTTTTGTTGGTGACTCAGGGGTCATCCAGTTCTTGACCGACTCAACCTTGCTAGGATCCACATGGATACCGTCATGGTTGACCACATGTCCTAGGAATTGTACTTCTTGTAACCAAAAAAAAAAAATCCGCACTTTGAAAATTTGGCCGACAACTTCTCACTTCTTGAGTAAGTCTAAAATCGCTTCAGGTGGACTTCTTGTTCTTCATCTGACTTTGAGTAGATTAAGATGTCGTCCAATGAACACAATCGAAGTTTTGTCCAAATTACGTTTGCAGAACGCGTGTTCATTAAGTCCATGGAATATTGCTGGGCGTTCGTCAGCCCAAATGGCATGAGCTGTAAACTCAAAGATACCCGTATCAAGTTCTAAACGCGGTCGTTCGGTAATCTTCCTCTCGGGACTTCTCAACTGATGAAATTCCCGAACAAGATCAATCTTAGAGAATAAAAAAACAAAAGCACGCACCTTGTAAATGGTCAAACAAGTGCATCAATTCCTGGGTAGGGTCTGGGGGTGAGAGGGTAACGGTTCTTTATAGTCGAACTTTTTTTTACTTCCATGTAGTAATTATACACAATCCCATCGAAAACCTTCTTTCTTCTTGACAAAAAGGCACTGGTGCCTCCTCATGGTGAGTGACTTGGTCGAATAAAACCCTTCTCTTGAAATTGTTTGAGCTGGTTTGACAATTCTAACATTTCTGAAGGGGCTAACCGGTATGGAGATCTAACAATCTGTCGATGCGCCTGGAATCAGATCAATGCAAAATCTATCTCTCGCACAAGAGTTAACCTAACAGAGTCGTCTGGAAAAACCTCAGGGAAGACACGGACAACACGTAGACATCAAACAATTTCTCATCAAGCCTTGTGAAACATGCAAGTGAACCGAGATCATTTATTTCCGGCTCTAGCCTGTGAAACGTTTAAGAATCTTGCCAATCGGAAGAGAATACATGACAATCTTCTCACATAACAATCGATGAGAGCTCGGTGTATGCTAACCTAATCCACTCCAATGAATAACAAAAACTTCCTAGCCGGGTATGGACAACAATTCTAATTTGAACACGTGATTATAACAAGACTAAGGTGCAACAACGTAAAATGGTATTGGTGTCATAACACTTATCCGTCTCCTAGACTCTACTTCCGTAGCAGTGTATAAAGCGGTTGGGGCAATATCAATAAAAGGTGTAAACGCAGAAGATACAAAACTCTTCTCAGCACCAGAATCAAAGAGGATACAAGCGTAGTGATCATTAAGAAGAAACGAACCCAGACCGACATTCGACATTCCGGGGGGGAGGGGGGGATGCGGTTTTCACTACACTAAGCTCTCGCACGAGCTCCCTCATTTGGAGGGTTCCTTCCCTTAGGACACCTGTTCTTGTATGTCCCCATCTCCCCAAAGACCAACAACAGGACTTAACTGCAAAGCAATTTCCTCCTGCATCTGGAAACCTTACCTGACAATCCTTCTCCTCATGACCAAGCCTACCACATTTACCATACTTAGGAGGGCATTGTCCATTGTGGTGAGAGTTGCAACGGTTGAACTTTTGTAGATTTCTAGCATAACCTCTACCCTCGGCTAGGGCTGCAGCATAGGCCCTGGCAGTTTCTTGCCTCTTGTTTTGTTATTGGTGATAGTTGTTGTTTCGGTTGCAGTTGTTGTTGTTGTTGTTGTTATTGTTGTTCTTATGGTTATTGTTGTTGGTGTTTCCTTGGTTGTCTTCCCATTTCCTTTTATTGCTTTCACCAATTCTAGCAGCCCTACCCTGAACTGATTGCTCGACCAGTTCACGGGCGATGTTGATTGCCTCATGCAAGGTCGTAGGCTTTGAAAAAGTGTTGTTTCCTTTGATTCTTTCAGGAAACCCACGAATGTACTTTTCAATCTTCTTACTTTCAGTGGACACCAATTCAGGACACATCAATAAAAAACCTAGTTCGTGGAAACAATACTATGTAAGCTTCGAATATCATCTCCTTTCAGAGTCCAGATTCCCAAAGTTCTTGTTCCATCCTTTGGATTTCAGTTGATGGGCAGTATTCAGTGGTCATCATAGCTTTTACGTTGCTCCAGGGGATCTGATTAGCATTAGGAAGTCCCAAAGTCTGAACATTTCTGTTCCACCAGGTTAGAGCACGACCCTCGAACGTGCACATAACAAACTTCACTTTGTCATCTTCAGCACATTTGCAAATTTCAAACACTTGCTCCATCTTTTCGAACCAACGTTTCAGTCCGACTACACCTTCAGTCCCCTTAAAAGAGTGAGGCTTGCCATTCATAAATGTCTTATACGAACATCCATGCATCTATCGTACAACAGTTCCTCCAGTATTTGTTGATCCGTATCTACCAACTTTGTTTGAGTCAGCTCTAGTCTTTTCATATTTTTTAATGGCTTTGGCCACACGCTTTTCAACTATCTTCCTAACAGATTTCTTCTTAAATCTCTTGGGCGGCATGATTCTGGCAACACAAGTACACAATTCGTTGAGAATTTGTAAAAGTATGCAGAGTCATGGCACATGGTAAATAATGGAGAATGATATAAATAATCATAAATTAATCAGGATAGTCGATATTTATATAATTGATCGATAGAAATAGATATTGATATGTCAAAAGATAGACGTAAGAGATCGAATTTACCAAGTATTATATATCTAAGATTATATATAATGCAATAATGACAATCGGAAAAGTAAGTAAGGATCAGGGAATACGCGCGCGTGGATATCGGATAGCGATGAAGGATTCTGTATTTAAAAATGAAAGAAAAGAAAACCTTTAAACTTTGTGGTTATAGACTAGGTTTTGAAAATGACCCAGTTCCCTATAACCTTGGCTCTGGTACCATCTGTAACACCCCCAAAATCAGGTAGCAGCGGAATGGTAACAATGGGGTGCTACGTCAAAGTACAACAATCAAGATATAGGAAACGACCTTAAATGGACGTTTTAAGATAAGATTTCATTCGATGCCATAGCAAAATATCAGAGTTTATACATTAGGTCCCATATGTTTTAAAAGTCATAAACATTTCAAGTACATATTTAATTAAACAAAAGCTTCATAATACCAAAAGATGACTTAAGTTTTTAAAGATAATAAAAGTTGCATTGAATATAGATAAACACAGAATCCATCTTCATTGATATCCGTCACGGCTCCCGTCCAATCTTCATACCCTAGGACCTGAAATTACATGCTAAAAGTCAACACAAAGGTTGAGTGAAATCATAGGTTTATCGGTAAAAAGGGTGGACCACAAGATCGAAGTAATAGTAGACTCTGAAACACATTCAGTAGTCCAAAACGTTTATTATTGCACTAAGCTCATGACCCCGAAGCCTTAACTAGATTTGTGCCCCAATCAGAATATAGGATGCTTGCCAACAACCTAACACCTCTCAATGTTAAATGCACCTTGATCAAACTAGTGACCCAAGGAAAGGTGGGGATTGTCAGTCCCGATAGATCTATCCACAACACTCGCGCTTACTACAATAGCAATTAACGGTTCATGATAAATAGGGACTTCACGGCAATAAGGTAACTTAGCAATAATATTCAGGCAGTAATCTGGATAGCATACACTTTGTAAACACTTTGAAAACACTTAGAAAAACACTTGTGTCCAATAGTAAAACAAGCAATGTAATTCACCCCGTAGATTTTGTAAAACAATCATGTAGTAAAAAGGGGGCTATGAACTCACCTCGAGTGAATGGTAATCAACAAGTATTCACAATAGAAAAATGCGTCACGAAGGAATCCGAAGGCAACCTAATACAATATAGGTCGTATAAGTACTAAGCACTTAGTAATATACATAAATCTATATAGTTAATCGTACTATCGTTCGGGCTATCATAATTAAGAGGTCATGTAGTGACGTATGAGACTAGGACACTTTCAATCCGGTAAATCCAACAACTCGTCGATAACCGCACACCCCGAAAAAAAAAATAGAGGCCTCATTATGAAACTCCCCTCCCCTAGTAATATAAACTTTGATTAACTAAGAAACGCACAATAAAATTCTATATAGCTACATCACCAACTAAATCGTTTTAGTGAAATCACGCGTTTATAAAGTGAAAACGTTTAATAAATGACTCTTTATATAAAAATGACTTAACATTCTTACGCGTTTTAATTAGTAATCCCGATTTTGACGTATTCTTATGCCCACTAAGCTATCGTATTAAAGACGAGAGTTTATCAAAATTTGACAATTAACCAAAATTTGTGACCTACTGTGAACATTACATAAACCAAACAAAACCAATTTTAATAAAATTATTTATTATAGTTTTTGTTATCGTACACTCGGTAAAACCGTCGCATTTTATTTCGTTATAAGCTCCGTTTTTTAAAGCGATTCTTTTCGAGCACGTATTTCGTTTTTTAAAAGTTCTAATTCTACATATTAATGATCTTTCCAAAATTAAAAGTCCCCGATGAACCCAGTACCTTTTTTATAAAATTTATTTTAATAAAACCTGGTATATATTAACATAAAACATATATTTTCCGTATCTGTTTTGTTATAAATTCGGTTGTATCGAGTTTCCTATACCCTTTTTGGAATCGTCATGAGACGCACTATCTGTTATAAAACATAGATTTTCTAGCCTGTTACAAAATACGGAACCCAAGACATCCCCATATATCTTTTGGGGATTTATTATTAACTTTAGTTTTTATATACATTTTAACTACAAGTTTATACTTGAACTTTTAACCTTAAAAACCAAAGTGTGGCAACACATTAATAAAATCCATTTTAACATGATATTACCAACATCATAGCATATGTAAAAGTGTACAAAATGATGATCACAAGTAAAAACTCTTTTTACATGTTTAAAAGTATCCTAGTGGTGATTTTACTACATGGAACTCATATATGCATAAAATGATAAATGTAAAGACATAAAGGGTTTTAGGTAACCTTAATGAGATGTAGTGTGATGAACCAAAGTATCTAAACCCTTGTTTAGATATAAAACCAAAGGTTGCACTCTTGAAACCTTAGTTTTACAAATGAAAACCCTAAATCTTGCTTTTCGTGCTTAACACTTGTAAATGCTTAACCAATACCTCAAAACATCTTAGTAGGTCTTAGATATGTTGTGTGTATGCTTGTATAAGTGGTAGAAAAATTTATATATGGGTTGTGTGGGAAGAGTGTTTTGAGCCGTGGGCTTGTAGTGAGCAAGAGGGAGTATTTGTTTGATTTTCACATTTGTAATGAAGTGTGGTGTGATATGGTATCTATTGTGCATGTCTTATAATCTGACTTGGACAGTCAAGCTACTAATAGAATGGTCCAAAGTTCCCATAGGGACAATGGGAGGGAATTAAGAAAACCTTGTGGGTTAAAAGCGTAACATGAACCCTTTAGGTTTAATAAGAAAGGTATTGTACAAGATCATTGGTTAGGTTTTGTGTGCTCTTGGGTCCCCTAGGGATCACATATTCCACGAAAATTTAGGAGGGGGAGGGTGCTAGTTGGTGATTTTTGGTATTAACAAAATATATTGCATTAACACTTTGAAGTAAAAAAAAGTATAAATAATATAAACTAGTAAATTGTATGTTCTAGTTCATTTATTTTATGTACAATTTGACTAACAATGTTAACATAGGTTAATTTTTATAAAACTTTAGGTATTGGGTATAATATTGGGTATTTGTTGAAGCGTAGAAAAGTTTCGGTAGTTTTCCCGGTAACACGCAAAAGCGTAATTTACGTGACGTAAACGCTTTACGTAACCGACAAAAATAAAACATAATATGTTAATTATTACTTTAGTAATAATAATATAATGATTTCTTGATGTAAACTTTAATTTGTTTGGTGCCCGTTTACGTTGATTGTTGATTTTTAGTTTACGTGATTTAACGTATCGATTAAAATTAAAAGCAAACGCGTACGAGAAAAAAATAAATAGTGAATTAAATAGCGTTGTACATTGATTAAAAATACGGATTGTTACATTTTTTAGGCGTGTCTCACTTCATGAGTGCCTCATAACCTCAAACCCTTAAGTAGGACAAATTGGGAGCTTTCCCGTGCCATATTTCATAAGGCATCCTATCAACCTTCTTGGTTGGAACCATATTGAGAATGCGAGCTGCAGTCTTGAGAGCATATCCCCAAAAGGATTTTGGCAGAGTTGTTAGATTCATCATGGATCGAACCATATCAAGTAAAGTCCGATTCCTCCTCTCAGACACCCCGTTATGTTGTGGTGTATAAGGTGGAGTTAGTTGATATACTATACCATAACTTTTCATATGATTAACAAACTCATGACTCAGGTATTCTCCTCCTCTATCAGATCGAATAGCCATAATCTTTTTACCGAATTGTTTTTCAACTTCATTCTGAAAGACCTTAAATGTTTCAAACACCTCATATTTATGTTTCATCAAGTAAACAAAACCATAGCGGCTGACATCATCTGTAAAGGTGATAAAGTAATTAGCCCCCTCTCTTGACATAGTTCTAAAAGGGTCCACCTATACAATCATGTGAATAAGTTCTCCAGAGTAAGATCCTTAGCTCATACTCTTGATGTGGTGGACAAGCTTTCCGCGCCATCTTCCCCATATATACAAGACTTGCATTTTCTCATGAAGGATTCATCGTTTGAGTATGTTGCAGGAGCCTAACTCACACTTGAAGCAAGTCCATGTGTTTCTTGTTTATATGTCCTAAGACGACAATGCCATAGACAATAGAATCCAACCCAATGTTTTTGCTCTTTTATTTCTAATATTATAACTAGAACTAATATTTGGATAAAGATTATGCATATCTATTTCATAAATATCATCATGTGGAATTGAATTGAAATAAAATACATTATCTTTGGAAACAGAAATACCATAATTCATAAATGTATGAGTATAACCATTCTTAACCAAACAAGAAATTGAAACAACGCCCCTAGTAACAGTAGGTGCAAAATAACAGTTGTCTAATACAGTTATTAAACCACTAGGAATAATTAAATCAAAATTTGTGATAGCTTCAACTGCTGCACGCATCCCATTGCCCATGTACAGACTTAAAGCTCCATGTTTCAACTTCCTGCTCCTTCTAAGTCCCTGAGAAGTATTACAAATATGATTTCCATAACTCGTATCATACACCCAAGTGTTATTAGAAATAGCATAGAGTTCTATAGTGAAGATACCTGAATTACTAGCCTCGCTCGCATTCTTTCTCTTCTTTAACTCAGCATGGTAGGACGGACAATTCCTCCTCCAGTGACCTACCTCCTTACAGTGGTGGCAGATAGGGTCCTTTGCCGAATTTTCTCTCTTAGGAGGCAGTGGGATCTTGGTTTTGGGAGCATAAGCAAGCTTATTCTTTCCCTTGGCCTTATCATTTGCCCCTTGCAGATTCTTCTCGTACTTCTGGATCTTACCCTCACGTATAGCTAACACAACGGGGGTTTTAGCCTTCTTTTGGCATTGCATAGCCTAGGAGTTCCAAAGTGTCCAGGTAGCTCTTCATCTTCAAGAGATGGGAGCTTACTGACTGACCATCCTCCTGTTTGCAAGCCTGGAATGCTTTAACCATTTCAAACAGTTCCTGTTTAGCTTGTTCCTCGAACATTATTTTTAGTTCTTGGATCATATCATATGCTTTGTAGTTTTCAAGTGTCCTCTAAAGTTTAGGAGACATACTACTAAGCATATGACATGCTACCTCATTTTGCGCATCATTTAGTGCTTTATAAGCATCACGCTCAGTTTGAGATACTACAGGATAATGAAGAGGTTATATATGTTCCAAATGACTAGTTTCCCTTCACCCAAGAACGATTCTTAAGGGAATTCATAACCAGTTAGTAGTATTAGGTCTAGTAAGTTTCTCCATGTTGAGAAGTAAACCTGATAATTACGTATTGGTTTAGTGTTTTGGGCAACTAACCAACCACCTACAAAAACATTGCAAAGTTTAGAAAATTTATATTTTTGGATAATTATCTCTTATAAAATTAATACCCATGTTTATATTTAAATAAAAACAATTAATTGTAATAAGAGTCTAAGATCAACTTGATGATATACCATTAATGCAATTGATTCACAAGAAATGTTATAACTCAAAAGGTAATCTGCGTGAGATAATTTCCTACAAGTGCAACTCTTAGATTTATGGGGCACAAGGCAATATAATCTAGGAATTATAATACGAAAGAGCATGTTTCATCAACCCCATCTGCCACGGGTCGAAAGCTGACCAAACCATACTCGATATAAGTACTCCAATATTCGCATCTGTAATTTTACGAGTCTCATGTCTGACCATACGATTGTTTTATTTACCGTTGTTTTGCCATTCACCTAAGACTAAATCTTAGAGTAAAAAACAAATTAAAGTGATTTTGTACTTGGATGACACTGACTTAATTTTAAGGGTATAAATTGATAAAACAGTGTTACCAAAATTTGTGTATAAGGAAGCATGCATACAACCTTATGAAAAACCCAAACACTAGTTTATTTTTAAAACCTTTCTGGTTTTTTGTTTTAAAAACTTTCTATAAATCCCAACAGTTATAATTTTTTTTCATGCTATTTTATAAAATTAGGGTTACCACTTTTGCAATATTTCTGAGTATAAAATCTTACTATGGATAAGGTTAAATCCCCACAAAAAATAATCAAACCCCCCTAGAAACGATTTAAATGAACAAACTTTAAAATATTGTTAAAACCGTTTATGTAAATTTTGTGTATTCTTGCATGTTCCGTCGTGGGTTCCCTTGCGGAAACCACTAAACCCCTGCGTTATAGAACGTTTTGCAAGAAAATTACAAAATTTAGGTATAACTCATGATTTTTCAAAGTGCATGTATCAATATACACACAATAAAAATCATGTACTTTTAGTCCATATTAATTTTTGAAAATCGTTTTTGCATAATTATAAAACGCCTCAAATATAAAACATGCAAAACATATTAAGAAAAATTAATCAAAGACTAAACTATAATCATTATATAAATTAATTCTATCAAAAGGTCTTCCCTAATTATTGCAATTAAATAATACACAATAACAAATTCCATGCATATAAATATTTTAAGCTTCATAAACCATGCTCGCATGCAGTAATCCATGGTAGTGTGACAATTTATAACAAGAATATAATAAAGCAACACATACTTTGAGCAAATCTAAAACTCAATTAAAAGCAATTAAAGCTTTTAGTATATCTTAAACTAATGCCAAATATATCCTATAGTATTATTAACCTTTTAAATTTAATTGACCATTTTTTTAATAAGATATATCTCTAAATAATTTCTTAAAATAAATATTCACATAAAAAGGCAACAATTACACATATATAGGCTCCTGATTTTACATAATCTTGTAAAATATATCCATATATATTATTTCCTTAATTATATGACCAATTAAAGCAACATTATTTCACTAAATAAGTTCCTAAAATAAAATTTCACATAAAAAAGTCAATAAACAAGATATATGGTTCACATATTTTTACTAATATTTACGTTTTTTATGTAATTATCTATTACTATATAACCTGGCTCTGATACCACTATTGGATAATGTTATCTAAATAACCATAATATTACACATAATATTCTACGAGCTACGCAGCGGATATTATTTATATAGCATAAATAATTACACATATAAAACAAAAAAATATAAAGTAAGAAACATACCGTAATTCAAATCAAAGTTAATGATGAACGAGGATCTTTAATACAAACCCACGTGTGTTATAAACGGCTTAAAACCGAAACTACAACTAGTTTACAACAGTAAGATAAACCTTCAACGAAGTTTCATATATACACTACAAACGCTACAGTATCACCCGAATGCTAGTTCTTGATTAACGAATATGTAAACACTAAGAAAACAACACCAGAAAAACCCTTGGGGTTTCTTTTTGCGATCGAACACACAAGGAGGAGAGCAAAGGATGAGAATTATGAGCTCCAGGATCCTCCTTATATAGGGATGAATTTAGGGTTTACCTAAAATAAATTCCTTATAGGAAAAGATAGCTTAATGCCCAATCCAACCCTCCTTGTGGGTCTAGGCCGGTCGAACCAAAGGCAACACCCCTTAGGGTTGACTTTTTGACTTTTCTAATTATTTATGGTTAATTACAAAAAGCCTTATTAGTTAGTTATAATTAATTAACTAATTAACAACCGTTAGTGTTTATTCGTCAAATCATATATTAATATACAAAATATAAATATAACACTATAAAAAATTAGAATCACACTAATAAAAGTGATACCTAAATGTAATAAACGTGTGTGATCCCATAGCTCACGTATTTTTAATTTTAAGCCGTATCATTATTCGTAGACATGAGCACAAACCAACATAACAAATTTATATGCTATTTTGATCGTTTAAAATATTAGATCCTAATCAGAAATGCAGCACCGCAGACACCCATTGACCACATTAGCTCATCACCCCAATGCACTTTGATAAATTACTTGCAAATGTTGTTCACTGTGAAAAGTTTACTAAACTTCCAACTAAATTCCATATATACATTAGATGTTGAGATTTTTGTTAATGAAACCCGATTTAAATGATATCCTACATATATATGCATTGCACGAAAAAGAACATGCACTTATGGGAGTCAAAAGCATTGGTTGTATACATTGGGAATTGACAAACTGTCTTAAGGCCTTATATGGTCAATTGAAAAGACGTGATCATAAATACCCCCGAATCTTATGTTCGAAGCCGTTGCTGATTATACTTTGTGGATTTGACACGCATTTTTAGGGTTCCGAGGGGAAAATAACAACCTTAGTGTTATATATAGTTTACCGTTATTTGATGACATTCTTGCCGATACGGCTCTAAAGTTCCATTTGTAGTAAATGGAAATACATACAAAAAATGTTACTATTTAGCGGATGGAATTTATCATCAATGGTCTATGTTTTTTAAATTATTTCATTACAATGTATTGAAAAATCAATGAAGTTTTTAAATGGTTTTAAGAAATTTTTTTAAGAAAAAATTATGACGACTTTTAGAGTCTTACAAGGTCATTGGGAATTATATAACAACCCTCGCATGCTTGTCAAGTCAACACGTTACAAATAATCATGTATTGGTGCATCGAATATTCAACGTGCTTAGGTCGAACGATGTGAGACACAACGAAGAAAAACAAAGAATTTATAGATAGGAAAGTTCACGATGACCTTCGACATGATATCGTGGAGCATTTATGAACCTTTAATTATTAAAGCATAATTTTTTATGTATCATTTATTTTTATAAATGAAAAATTTTCAATATTTAGTTTCAATAAGTTGTTTATTATTTGAATTTGAATAAAGAAAAAAAAAGATGGGTCACGACGACACTAAGAAAGCAGTGTTATTGAGCATGGGAGTATTTGGTGTTTACTCTGGAGTGTAAATTTTAGTGTAATGGAAAAAAGTATTAGAGCATAAGGTACCCTAAGCCATGGATTGAGCTATCTTCGAAAACGCCACTTGATGGGATGAGCCCCACACTGCACCTCGCGTTTTTAAGTGTTGAGTCGTCACCACCACAGCAAATGCTCCTAGAAAACAGCCATGTAATGGCGCGAGACCTACACCACCACTCGCGTTTTCGGGTATTTTTCTCATGTTATGGAGGGAGGGGTACTTGACATCGACCATAAAAAGCGATAGTAATGGAGGGAGAAGTGTTTTGTGTTTGAGGGTATTTTTGGTGGTTATAGCAAAAACTAGCTCATTATGAGGCAGCGACTTTTCTCATAACACCAACTGGATGGTACCATGAGTACCTACCTAATGCTCTAAGACCGAGAGTTCATAAGGATTAGTATTATATCCCTGGGAATACTGAGATTGAGTTGATAATAACGGTGACAAAAAGCCTCAGATAAATCGAGAGGACAATACACGTTAACAACCTTAATTAACAAGCCTCATAAAACCAAAAACTCCCAAACATTTCTCGATTCATCCGATCAGAAGGCACATAGAACATCCTTGGGTTCATTCCAAATTGCATTTGTAACTTTAGGAGGTAAACAATGTTGAAATATATTTTTCCATTATCCAATTAACACGGAAACCCTTAAATTAGAACCATGACTCCAACTCTCATACTATACAATCACCAACAACAATCCATTTTCGTGACTTATCACTTTGAAACTTAATATGATCTCCTTTAATTCTTGTCACTTTATAATATGTTTTACATTTCCCGTGTCATTACTTATTTCGTCACAATGCACCCGTTGAAGCAGGGGCGGACCCAGAACACGAAGTTGTCAGGTGCACATAATTTTTTTTAATGAGTATAAAGGTATTAACAGAGGTGACTATAACCCAAACCCAACACCAAAAGTTATTTTTTGGGTCTTTTTCCGTTTTTTTGGTTTTTTGCTTTTAGGTTTTCGATTTCTTCATTAGAGGGCTATATTTTTTACAAGTTTGGGATCTCTTTCACAAACATTTACCGCATGAATTTAGACAGTTATTTAATATATAAAGATTTGTCAAAGAGGTAAATACGATTATGATGATATCAAAATCGTCTAATGGCTCGTTGTGGACTAAAGAGAAAATATGAAATGAGACATTTTCGATAATAATTTTTTGTTGTCAATTTAATTAATTGAAAAGACTTGTTAATAACTAGTTATATCACAAATTTGGATAGTTAGACACATTATTTTAGATAAGTTTTTTCAATTCATATATCCGAAATTCTGGATAAAAGTTTTATATATCCGAATACCCAAAATTTCGGATTAAGTAATATTTACGTGACACAAAATTTTGGGACCGACTTCATTTTGAAAAAATTAGGAACTTTTACGAAAAAGTTACATTACGCGATAAACATCATCAAGATACCGTAAACCCTCGGGAACCCCCTAGGCCCGCCCCTGGAATCGTCTCATGGCTTTTTGTGGACTAAAGCGAAAATATAAAATGAGATATTTTCGACATTAATTTTTGGTTGTCAATTTAAAAAATTTAAGGGACTTGTTAATAACAAGTTATATCACAAATTTGGATATCCGAAATTTGCTATGACGGTTTTATGTTAGAACCCTTATTTTAGCTAAATTTAGATATCCGAAATTTCGGATAAAATTTTAATATATCCGAATAACCAAAATTTCGGATTAAGTAATATTTACGTGACACAAAATTTTGGGACCAGGTTCATTTTGAAAAAATCAAGAACTTTTACAAAAAAATTGCATTACGCGACAAACATCCATACCGGGTTTCCCGTGAACCCCCTCCCCATAGCGTTTAACCTAATATTCGAAATGTGAATGGGGACCCGCTACTACCCAAAGCTTGACATGTGTTTATTGGGGGTATCACAAATTTTGGAATAATGGATGTACATTTTGTCAATATACAAGTTCGAAATTTTAGTTTGTTAGGTTTTCTTTTTTTTTGGCTGTTTTTAGTTTTGAAGGCTTTATAATTTACTTTTTATGTGTAGTGAACCAATCTTTCAAACTGTAATTGAATAATTACAATAGGATACAACGTTTGGTGATAACATTTGAGAATTGTTTGCAGTTTTCTCTTGTTGGATAATTACATAACAAACCCCCGAAGTTTTCGTATTCGCGAAACGCTAGAGATCGCGAGTTGTATCGAGCACAAGTAGCGTACACGAGAGGCTACAAAGAACCGACAAATATATGCACACGGTTAATAATCCCTCGTCTGACCAAAACCATTAATAAATCCCTACTATCAGTTCTTTCCACTCACATATAACCCTTAAACCATCATCCCCCATCTGCCTTAGACCTTTTCATTATTGATTCCTTTTAATTTAGTGTCTCCAAATCACGTCCTCCAAAGCAAAGCTTCCCGTCCATAGAGCAAGGTATCCCACAAAGTGTTCGTTATGATGCTGGTAAATCATGAAATAATAAAGCAAGATTTTCATCACCCTTGAATTTTACACTACAATACATTTGTTAAATCAAGAACGATTTTGTTGAACACATCATATGCTGTCGAAATCTTTTCGTCCACCCGACATATATAATGCAGACAACTTCTTCTTCGGTACAACTTTTGTTGGCCAATGACTTTGTCCATGTACAAAGTCTCCTCGAGCTTTGACCACAACCCCCATGCAAGACGTTTCCCAGTAACATCTCTCAGAACCTGTTACCTAAACATTAAAATCACGGTGAATTTACCATTAAAGCAGCATACCTTATTTTGAACATCATTTGCACTCACCAGCCATTTTCCCAGCTGGATGAACAACTAACTCCCAGAGTCATTTCTTCCGCATAGAATCCATCTCTTTCTTTCATAGCACAGCTTTCCACTTAAACTGTCTTCAAGGCACACTTTTTGCCTCTTTGTAATTTACCGGTTCAATGACGGATCTTCTTCCTCCGCTCAAACAAAACATAAGCAAAACCATATTCTCCATCTCGAAACCTCAAAGGTTATGTACTTGTCCTTATGGCTCTCAATCCCGAGCCAACTTAAATCTGTGAATCCGGTGTCTGGTTAGTTCCTTAATCCCCTTCATCTTCATCACGGCTATCTTCCTAATCTGTCTAATCTTTCCCATGCGTATGATTATTTAACCTCTGTAGTTCCACCTCAACCTGTAATTCTTCAATGGACTTATGTAACACCCCCAAAGAGGGTCGCAGCGGAATAAGGGTCCGGGGCGTGTTACTTCTCAGATCAATAACACAAGATAATATAAGAACGACCAAAAAGTCGTTTAAAACTGATACATTGGATTTAATAAAGTATGTGTTACAAAAGCCCGAAGCTTTACTTGTTTACTTGTTATTATTATAAAGATTTCCAGCCCATAACAGATATACAAAATGTAATGCGACTAAATCTTTAATGCATGACTTCAAAATATAACCATCCCATAGTATCCCATCGCAACCTCGAACTTAAGACCTCCTGAAAAACATTGCATTTAAAAAACGTCAACATAAAAGTTGGTGAATTTTCATAGTATTATGAAAATGTAAAAGCAGGTACCGCAAACTTTCCCAGTGAATAAGCCACATCTACAGACATCACAAACTGCAATTAATTAAACCTAAGCTCATGACACCAGAAGCTTGACATAATTGGATAATAAAATATATAAATATAGTCTACATTGCCCGTGATGATGTTCAACCAATAAACATCCAGTATCAGACATGTCATACGTTCGTTTCCATGATAGCAAGTCACTACCGAACGGGAGTTCATCCCAAATAATTCTACTACAGATCATTCGCGCTCACATTCCAGTTAATTACAGTTCATATTCCATGGTCAAAAGTGGGTTATCGCTACTTAGGCAAAACGTAATCCATATAAAATGAGTACACTTGCGTCCATTTTTGTAAAACAGCATATTTCTCTCACCGCCAAAAACGTGTAAGTTAATAATTTAAAACATGGGCTATGAACTCACCATGAGTGAGTAAAACTGATAATCAAAATATCACAAGTCAAAACGTGTCACGCTAACGCCCGAATGTAACCTAGTTAATATAGGTCGAATCAGTATTCAAGTACGTTGTCTAACAACAATGTATATAATCCAATATTAATCATCTACTATCGTTCGGGCTATAAAATTTAAGAGGGTCATGACATGACGTACGAGGAGTTTAGGACACATTAAATGTAAATCAAACAACTCGTCAATACTTACCATCCGAAGAAGCCTCATTATAGCAATGCCCTAGTAATAATAGTACTTGAATCGAAACTAATAACATAGAATTCTATATAGCTATAATCACCATCTAATCGTTTTACATGAAATCTATTTATAAAGTAAAAAACGTTGTATAATAAACGCCTACTAGCAAATAATGACATACTATTGTCGTTTTAAAGTCCGTTTTCTTATTCTTCTTTCCTCTCCTCCGGTTTTCTTTAAACGCCCACGGTTGCTTTCGTATTAAAGACGATTGTCCATAAAATCACATTCTTAGGTTTTTGAGATACTGTGAAAATAGTTATTTTAACGGTTCAGAACAGCTATATAAGATCATTTTTATACTTTTTTAATAAAACTTTAAAACCCGTTTTTGTCGATCATTATGTCGTAATTGCTTCACGTTTTTTTATTTTATTAAGCGATTCTTCTAACACGTTCTCGTATTGAAAATTGTTTAATCATATTATTGATGTTACAAAGTTTAATTTCTTCTTTGCATGCATAGGTTTTTTTTATATAAAATTTGTTTTATAAAGTATTTAGCGTCGTAAACTCGTAACTAGTGTATCTTCTTCGTTATTAATCCGTTTTTCGAGTTTCTTATCATTTTGGAATCCTTATGAGATGTACTAACTTTATAAAACATAATATGGATGCTTTCAAAATCGAACCAAAACAGAAAGTTTGAGGTTTTGTGATTTAGACATGTTTTAAGCTTGATTTTTATACCGTTAAGATTCAACACCTTATTACAACTACTTCACAACATTTCTATCTTATGTTTTACATATATAAAGTCCATTAGGTCATAATTTTCTCATGTGAGTCCAAGATAACAAGATTAACATGTTATTTTACCATTTTCACTTGTAATTTATTAAGTAAATCTTTTAAAACCCTAATTTGCACTTATACATGTTAATACATAACCAACATGTTAAAACACTTATACATCCCTTTTAACATAATATTATCATCCATATGACATGTAAATAAGTGTACAAAACAATGATCATAAGTAAAAATTCATTTTACATATTCAAAAGTACCCTAAATAATGGCGGAATTTAGCTAAATATAACATATGAAACAATAAAAAAAAATTCTTAGTTAATGAAATGATAAGAGCCCTTTATATATAACCATTTCTGGATGAGTATGAGAATAGAATAACAATTCACACCGCTTGTGATTAAACAACCTTGGCTTGAAATATTAAGGTGAAACACCCTAATTTCAAACCAAAAACCCTAATCTTGAGGCAATATCTTCTTAAAACCCTTTTCAAAGCTTAACCAATCCTTCAATTCATCTTAGAATACCTTAAGTATGAAATGTAACACTAATAATGGTGAAAGAAAATCAAACTATGGATTGTTGTGCATATTATGGATTTTTGAGCCGTGAGTTTGAAAAGAAAGAGAGAAAGATTTTTAAATGATTTTTGTTTAGTGTTTATGAAAGAAAGAGAGAATGCCATGTGCTATTTATAGTGCTTAGGAGATATTGAGATATATGATGTCTAGTTGATCATATGAAAGGTGGCAAGGATTGGAAGACTTATGAGAAAGTATTGAAGCTTATCTTGGATGAGAAAGCTAGTCATTAGATTCAAGTTGGCAATGCTAGATCCTTATGAAGAATTGGTGATGGGTTCCTTGGTCCCTATCTTGCTTTCCTATCATATTACACCGAACTATAGTATAAGTGTAAATATAGATATGTATTGGAACATTGTAATATATAATGTATACTTGTATAAAATAAAAGATATAAATGTAGTATTTACTTAGAAAACTGTATACTTGTAACATTGTAAGTTATGATTAGACATTCCTTCCATAATAATATGTATAAAGTGATAGAATACTTGAAGTTATTTAAATAAACCTTTAAGTTATTGAGTACAAATTATATGGTAATGATGAAGCGTAGATAAGTTAACGTGCTTCCGGGTAGGCTTAAACGTACTTTATCGCGAAACGTAAACACTTAACGTAACCAATAAAAATAAAATGGTGCAATGTTAATAATTAACCACGTAAACAATCATATAACACCTTGCTTGATGTAACATTTAATTTATTGGTTAATGCCCGTTTACATTGAATGATCATTTTTAGTTTACGCGATTTAACTTAACGTTTACGGTTTAAGAGAAAACGCGTAAAACCCTAAAAATAAATTGTGCATTACATAATGTCATACAATGACCTAAAACACGAGGTGTTATAGTCTTCCCCCGTTAAATGAGCCTTGTCCTCAAGGCTTAACACAGACCACTTGCTAAGGTGCGGATCTTTGGTGAAGAGGTAGAGGATATATTCTTCCTTGAATTGGTCTTCAACTTCCCACATAAACTCAGGACCCCACCTAGAGTTCCATCGAACCTTGAAAATTGGGACACGGCTCTACCTCAATTGTTTGACTTTGTGATCCATGATTTCTACATGCTCTTCAACAAAATGAAGCTTGTAATCTAATTGCAGTCCTTCCAACGGAACGACTAAATGATCGTCAAAATATCATTTCTTCAAGTTGAAACACAGAAACGTATTGTGGACCCTACTCTAGCTCTTGAGGAAGCTCAACTTGTAAGCAACGGCTCCAACCTTTTGCAACACAACGCTTTGACAGGTCCTGACAAATCTGGGGTTTACTTCCCCCCGTTTGCCAAAACGTACGAACCCCTTTCCCAGGCGAAACCTTTAGCATAACTTTATCTCCAACTTGAAACTCCATCGTTTAACGCTTATTAAATCACAGCGTAGCACTTTTGTCGATCGTGCGAGCGTTTTTTGAAATCGCTTTGTTAATCTGGAGATCCTCTCCGTTGTTTCTTGCACAATTCAGGACCCATGATTGAAGAAAACTTGTTCCAACCCGCTGCCCAACACACGTGTGCAACGACAACTTTCGACCATAAAGTGCTGTCAAACGTGCGCCTTCAGCTATAGCAATGATAAATGTTATTGTATGAAAACACGACTAAGGCAAAATGTTTAAACCCAACATTTCCAATGTCCGATTACGCAAGCACGAGCATATCCCATCGAGAGTTTTGGATGGTTCTCACGCTTTGGTCCTCTATTTGCGGCTGATATGCAGTACTCCCTATCCAAACTTGTACCCAAAGCCTTCTTCTGAAATGTGACTCCAGAAATTTGATGGAAACTGTGGTCACGTCACAATGATTGAGACAGGTAATTCCATGCTTCGAGACTACCTCCTTTAGGTAAATATCTTGCCAGTTTAACCATAGATCTGTTTCCCTCATGCATAGAAAAATGGCAAGTACTTAAGCTTATAATTCGGTCAACGATCACACCAAATAGTGCCATAACCATGTGATGAATTAAGAAGCTCATGACAAAAACCATTGTGAAATGTCCCACTTCCATTGAGGGTATCTCCGGTTGCACTAACAAACTTTGCAAACATAGGTGGCGAAGTTGGCTTTCATATTGGGCACCAGTATAGTTTTTGTTCATATCCCTGGTACAAATCATTGTCAGAACCTGATGAATAGAGAATTTAGACTTGTGGGACACGTGCATGGCGAGCGACATCCTTAAGTCGGCCATAACATGTAACCAACGTCCTGCTATATGAAAGCCACATAGTTTTCAACCGAAACGTGAGGTTCCAACTTTTCCATCTAAGTTTCTCCTGAACTTTTTGAATTCACAACCAATAACCCCAACAATCCTCCTTCTTGATGTTCACCCAGCTTTCGTGATTCCAGTCTGAGCTTTCAAGATTTTGTTTTAGAAAGATCCAAGCCAATAGTCATCATAAGGCCCGAACCCTTAGTGGTTCTCGTTCCTCTTCCTCTCAAGCATCAGCAACAACATTCGCCTTCCCTAGCGATAACGAATTTCCAAAATCTAATCACTTCATACAAACTATAACCAGCGATGTTGCCCTCATATTTTAATTCCTTCTGATCAAGAAATTGTGTTTGTAAACTTTGTGATCAGTGAACAAACCGTGCACTTGGTTCCGTACAGATAGTGCCTCCTAAATATTTTAGAGCGAACACTCTACTTGCCCCAATTTTCTAACTCATGAGGATCGAAAGTTCTTTTCATGAATTTTTAACTATCGTGATGCATAAGAAATCACCTTTTCTCATTGCATCACACATCACCCAAACCCTTCTTTGAAAGCATCGCAGATGCGATGAAATCTTCGCTTAACCCTTCCGTAAGTGCCAGAATTGGTTGCACGCACACTTCTGCTTTCAACAGTTGAAAATCTGCTTCTTGTTTATCATCGCCCCAATTCAAACTTAACCACCCTTTCCCTTATGTCTTTCTTTCTTTCTCTTTTCTGGGTTAGTTTGGTCATTTGTCTTGCGATCTAGTTGAAAACCCTTCGATGAATCTTCATAATCGTAGGCCGGTCAAGCCCCAAAAAAATTGGCGATTCTCTTGTTGTGTTTTAGGAGACCCCCTACGAATCTTTGATAGATTTCAATCTTGGCAGGGTCAACGTGAATACGCTCGACATCAATCACACGTGCCGAGGAACTGTAACCCTGGAAATCCAAAATTCACATTTGGCAGAACTTGGCGTACATTCTTCCTTCTTAAGTAATTTCAAGATCTGCCTAAGGGTTCTCATGTTCCTTCTTACTTTAGGAGTAGAACAAAATGAACATCGATGAAGACAATTACAACTTGTCCACATACGTTTTACACACCCCGGTTCATAAGGTCCATGACCACCTGCCGGTGCATTAAGTCAAACCAAAAGACATGACTTGGAATTCAAAGTGACCGTATCGAGTCCCTGAAATGCAGTCTTCTTGGAATGTATTCTTTCTCCGAACCCTCAGACTGGTGATACCCTGACCTCAGATCGAACTTGAATAAATACTCGACCCTTGCAAACTGTCGAATAGGTCACGATCCATGGGAGTGGGTAGCCGTTTCTTCACTGTCAGTTTTCAATATTCCCTGTAATCGAGCAACATCCAGAAAGAACCCATCTTTTTCTTTACCAAAACAGAACGGAGCACCAGGGTTGAGAACTTTGGTCTGACTGAACCTTTGAGTCCGTAAGTTCTTGTAGTTGCTTTGCTAGTTCCTTCATTTCGGACGGTGCTAATCTATATGGTGTCCGTGCTACAGGTGCAGCACCACCAACCCCGGATACCAAAATCGATTCGAAAACTCCACTTGTCGATGGAGGTTTAACACCACGCCGGCAAGTCCTCAGGAAAGACTTCAGGGAAATTCTCTTGAACAACAGGCACATCTTCAAGTCCGTTTCTCTCCTTTGACTTGTCTCGTCTTTGTTTCGGTGATATTTGCCAAGAATAACGACATCCCTTCGATAAATTACTTTTGAGCCTTAGTAACACGAGATGATGATTAAACGGGTCCCGTGTTATATGCTGCTTCCATCACCATGAAGGATTAAAATTTCGTTCTCCAAAAGGAATAAGAACGATCTCTTCCGCACACAGACAATAATGGCATGGTAATTTGCCAACCAATGCAAAATAACCAATTACACGTCAAAACTAACCTAGTTCTAGAGCGGCATTAAGGTCTTAACATGTTGAAAGATGATATTAAAGGTTTAAACGTAAATCCCGGATAAATAGTGATGAAAACCCAACTATTCGCCCGGTCGGCTAGTTCGACATTATAATCAAAGATCTATTGCAGTTGAGTGGAGTAACAATTTTCGAGGGCTAAATGCAGTAGATATACAAAACTCCTATCAGCAACCGTATCAAATAAATAGATCATTCGGTTGTTTAGGAGAAAACTGGTACCCGTGACGAAATTGTTGTCCCGGGTTTTCCTCCAACACATTGCCCACGCATACAACCTTTTGCCTGAGCCTATGGCATTTCCAGTCTGATTACCGCACCGGTTGTTGTTGTTCTTCAATTTCGATAAAGTCCTCTTGAAAATGCCCTGTGAGCACCACATTCAAAACAAGCGAGCCTCTCTGATTAGCCTCAGTGTTCATTTGGGGTGGACCCTGCAGTCACGAGATACATGGAACCAAATCCGTTGCACTGTGGCATTTGGAGCACAAGAACCTCAATGGTGATAGTTACATTTGGCACACAGAGGTTTAGCCCTCCTATGGTCTACTATCATCACACCATTTCCTGGCGCATAAGCTCTTTCCAGTGTTTTTGTCTCCTTGTTTGGGTTTGCTGATTCTTCTGGTTGTATCCTGGCGGTGTCATCAGATTCTTTTGTTGTCATCCAGACGTCAGCCCAAGGTGTTGATCTTTTTTTCCATGAGTCAGTGCGAAACCACAATGGCATCCGCATAGTTTTTGGCTTAGTTGCCATCACCACTTGCCATGATCGTGTAGTCCGGCAAGCCACCGACATATTTCTTAACTTGGTCTATTTCTTTCGGAAACATCCAATCGCACATTAGTGCCAGTTCTTGGAAATGTTAGCTATAGGCTAACACATCGTTACCCTTTACCTTTAAATTCCACATTTCAAACTCCAGTTTCTTAATTTCACCCCTTGGGTAGTATTTGTCTGTCATCATCTTTTTCAGTGTCCTCCATGGCATTGCATGGGCAGCTTCAGGAGAAGTGGTCTTAACATGGGAGTTTCACCATGTAAGAGCATTTCCTTGCAGGTACACTTAGCATAATTTGACCCTGGCCATGAGCTACTTATCAGTTGCATAAGCTATAAACAGATTCCTATCTTTTCAAACCACTGAGTAGTCCAACAACTTTCCCTCATTTGCCCTTGAAGATCAAGGGATGGCATATTTAGAGAATTCCCGGGGTAGTGCATTTCACGAGCAAGCCTGCACAGGCCTTCTTGACACCCTCCTCTGAAGTATGGCTAACATCGCCATTCCAGTATGCATCAACGTGCTGCCAGGTGCAGCAGTAACGCCTTCGTTAAACATTGCCAATTTGGGCATTAGTGACAGGTATGTGTTAGTGATTGTTTAGACTGGTTTGGTGTTGCAATCTCTGGGTTTAACCATTTGGTCTTTCTCTTTGGTGCCATTTTCTTTAAATAACCAAGAAAAACATTATACCCTTAGAAATTTCATAAAATCATAGACTATGACATAACATATACACATTAAATAAAACAAGATCACATCATACAGTGAAATGTAACAACTGTTATTGAAATTAATCCGTGGTATAACCAAATCGACAATATATTTAATAATATAAATTCAACTTTACGATTAGATAACCGAAAGCCATACCATTCAAATATAACTTAAAAAACATATATGTTTGGTTCAATACAAGATGATTACTACACTTAGGTTACAAGACAAAAGAAACAACCTAAAGCCATACTAGCCGGGATATACCCGTAACACTTAGTATGCTGTAACAAGGTAGATAATACCTGAACAAAAGACCTATACTGGGTTAGCTAAAGAAAAACAAAAGATTCTATTAACATCTGCTAGCTGGGAATAAACCCAAATACTTAAAACACGCTGCATAGCAATAGCTACAATATAAACCAAATCTAGGAGCTGCTTATACACAGCCTCTCCTGGTTGCACAGCTGTGCTAGACCTTTTGCGAGTCCACGCTGCCTCTGAAACTCGAGCCAATCTACTGTGTCTGTATCCCTTCACAGCAACCCTCAATGTCTTAGGTCCCCGAAATTGAAACCTGACTCTTCATGTGGTTGATGCCAACAACTCTGAACTCTGTAATCACCCTCTGTCTCCTGTGATCTGCTGATTGTAACTTTGAAATCAATGCATTCTGCGCCATTACCGTAGTACGTAATGACATAACATCTGAACGTGCATAGTCGCTAGCATCCATGGATAGTCCCTAAGCCTCACGAGCCATCTTAGCCTCTCTCTCTATCATTACTTCTAAATGACGATGAACAGGCCTATCCCTATATAACATGTTGACTCGGCCTCTTAGTTGAGACCGGTCATCTTGAGCATCCTCCATAATACCATACATGCTAGTAGTCTCCTCCTCAACAATGGTAGCAAGATCGGTAACCCTCTGATTGACCCCCTCTATGGTGGTCGGTGCAATCTCATCGATGGCTCCTACCAGATCATCCCATGTATCCGTAATGTCATAGTCTAACTCCCTAGACGTCGAACATCTAGGAGGGACATCAACCATATCGACAAATCCATAAAGGTCCTCCCTCGCTATGGAATAAGGGTCGTCCCTCGCTATGGCAGGTCTATCCTGCCTAGCAGCACCGGCTGCTGAACTCTCCCCGACCTCATGACTAGGGGTGGGAGAAGCAAAACGCACCCTCTTCCGAAGCGGTAAACAACTCTCGGGAATCTCAATATGAGTAGGGCTATTGGGTGGTGGTGATGGTATAGGTAATGGTGGTGATGGTATCTGTGGTAATGGAGATGATAGTGGAGTAAGTGGTGATGGTGGTGGGGTGGTTAAGGCAAGAAGTCTCTCGACCTCTTCCCTAGGAGGAAGTGATATGGATGGCTCATCCCGGATAGATATCCTGGCAGTCATACGGTGTACAGGTGGGACAGAGTCGGCCGGAGCTGGGTGCTCCTCCTCCTCCTCATCCTCGTCCTCGTCCTCATCCTCATCATCATCATCATCCCCATCAGCAGGGTAGTCAGCTGGATCCTCCTCGGGATCCTCATCGTCCTCCTCCGGCTCCTCCTCCGGATCAGACTCAGGAACATATCCTGGTGAATCTATAGTGGGTGAGGCAGCAGTAGCAGGTAGTGGCTGCTCCTCGGCCGGGAGTATCTCATCCTCCTGTGGCATGTACTCAGGGTACATCGGCTCAGGAACAAAGTCCAGTGGGGGAGGTGACTGCGGCTCCTCGGGGCCAGGTATGTAGTCAGGCGATGGTGGAAAGTCCAGTGGGGGAGGTGACTGCGACTCCTCGGAGCCAGGTATGTAGTCAGGCGATGGTGGAATCTCGGGTCCAGGTATATAGTCAGGCGATGGTGGAACCTCATAAGCATCCATTATGTAAGCATATGGGTCCTCTGGCATAATGGGTGGTCCAGCGACTCCTGGTGAACCAATGTCTGACCCATCCTCAATTGGAAAGGTGAATATCAATCATGCATGCATCTGCCTAACAGACTAATCACGAAATAGTGGTAATGTCATGTCCCGTGAAAACCCCTTTGTATGAATGCAATGTTTGAAAATGGTTATAGTCCAGTAAAAACATTTGACCTGGTTCTCTATAACCTTGATACCAATCTATAACACCCCCAAATTGGGTCGCAGCGGAATAAGGTCCGGGGGAATGCCGTGTTAACTTCACAGATCAATAACACAAGATAATTAAGAACGACCAAAAAGTCATTAAACTGATACTTGATTTAATAAAAGTATGTGTTAACAAAAGCCCGAAGGCTTTACTTGTTTACTTTGTTATTATTACAAAGATTTCCCAGCCCATAACAGATAGACAAAATGTTAATGTGACTAAATCTTTATGTCTGACTTTCAAAAATATAACCACCCAATGTATCCTTCGGGACACCCGTGCTTAATGACCTCCTGAAAAACATTGCATTTAAATTAAAACGTCAACATAAAGTGGTGAATTCATAGGTTTATGTAAATGTATATGCAGGACCGCAAGACTTTCCCCGTGATAATGCAACATATGAGACATCCAAACAAAATGTAAATACGTTTTCCACTAAGCCATTACACCGAAAGCTAGACATAAATGAATACGAGATATATAAATATTGCATACATTGCCCGTGCTGATGTTCAACCCCGTAACATCCAAAAACCGACAATGATATACGTACGTTACCAGTGATAGCCTAGTCACCCGAAAACGTGGGAGGTCCAATCCCAAATAGATCTTACTATAATCATTTCGCAGCTCACAATTCAGTAATTGACAGTGTCATATTCCTAGGGCATTAGTTTTTATAGCTAACTTAGGCAAAACGTACTCATGATAAAATGGTACACATTGCGTCCAATTTGTAAAACATGCATATGTTTTCTCACTTCCCCAAAAACTTGTAAATTAATAATGTAAACATGGGGCTATGAACTCACCTTTAGTGAGTAAATGGATAATAAAATATCCCAAATAGAAACGCATCACGCTAACGCCCAAATGCAACCTAGTTAATATATGTCGAATCAGTAATCAAGTAACGATAGTCTAAAAACAATCATATATAATCTATAGTAGTTATCATCGTACTAACGTTGGGCTATCATAATTTAAGAGGTCATTGACATGACGTACGAGGAGTTATGACACTTTAAAATTTTTGGGTAAATCCAACAACTCGTCATACGCCATCCGAAGAAGCCTCATTATGAATGCCCTAGAAATAAACACTTTGGATAACTAATACATATATATATTTATTATAGCTATATCACCATCAAATCGTTTAAGTGAAACGTATTTATAAAGTAAAAACCGTTTATAATTAACGCCTTTAGCAAAAATGACATAACTTGACGTTTTTAAGTCCGTTTCTCGCGATTCCTTACGCCCACCGCTTTCTATCAAGACGAGTGGATCATAAAATCACATTTAGGTTTTTTGAGATCAGTGATGAATAATGTTTTACTGTTCATAACAAGCTATAAAATCGTTTTTTATACTTTTAATTAACGTAAAAAAAAAAAAACACCCCCTTTTAGTCGTATCTTATTCGATATAGCTCCGTTTTAAGCGATTCTTTCGAACAAACGATCTTCGAAATTGGAAAGTTATCATATGTATTATGTTTACAAAGTAATAAGTAGTATACAGCCCCAATAATTTTTCATCAAGTGTACAAAACCTATTTATTTTTTTTTATTTAGCTATTATCACAATTGTACAGGGAAATTTTTCGCTTTATATTACTTATATATCTCAGTATGTCATGTAACTTGCATAACTAAAGTAGACGAGCTCACGCAACCTATCTATGACATATCTTGTCTTCCATAGTATGTCAAGCAAACATCACAATTATGTCAAGTCAAAATCATCATATCCTTATTAAAAAGTACATTATTCCTATAATGTACCATTCGCAACGTTATATCAAAACGGGCTTTAAACCATTATCGTATGCCTCTAAACCCTAATTCCATGAATGATTAATATCTAAAGTGAATGCACAAGATACTAAAGCATATGTACAAGCAATATAACATCTCATTTGAAATATAAAATCTCTTCAAGTCAAAGTACAAGTCTCTAAAAGCTCAATGTACAAGTCATTAAGCATGACATCAAAAATAAAAAAAAGCCGTTTTAACCTCCGTTTTCATTCCAATTTCTTCACCACCATTTATGTACAACTACTATACTCAATATACAATTTGTAAAACCCTAATTAGTCTATCATGAAACTTCATACATCTTTTACACTCAAAAACTCTAATTTCAAACCATTAAACCCTAAAAAACCGAGCTAGTTTCTAAACCATGACTCGTTTCTTCCATTTTTATCCATTGTAAACTTAAACCAATACTTTAATAAGTTATGAATAAGCATAAATTACAACCATTCCTAAATATAATCCATTATCATTCATCATTCTACTTCAATTATACCAAGAAACAAATCAGAAAACCTAATTGTGATTTTGACCGCGTTTTCCATCATTCTAAACCCACTTATTCTCAAATAAACAACCAAGAGTCATTGTAAAACCATAAAATGAGAGTTACAAACCTTATCCGTCATTAACCATCATTGGCTTAAATAATGATACAGAGAATTACAAAGCTAGAAAACACTAAAAAGGCCATATAATGAACCCTAATTCCAAGCTACGGCTTATTCTTCCAATTTCAACCCATTTTAACTAAAAACAATGATCAAACTTCATTAATAATACTTTATTTAAGCTCTAAGATCTGTAATCCATCATTCCTAATCAAAATTATACAAAATATAAACCAAGAAAGTCAAGAAAACCCTAAACGAACCCTATTTGAACCCGTGACCTTGTTTCTTCAATTCTAATCTGTTCTAACCCAAACCAATTGCTAATCTAGCAAATTCCTTTAATAACGCGACCCGACCTTAACAACCTATTTCATCTATCCTTAATCATTATAAACACAAAGTACCTTGGAAAAACCCTTGAACATCACGTCAAGCCCAAAAATGACCCGAACCCCTTTACCATCAATTTTGACCCATTTCAAACCATTCCAAGTGCACTGGAAAACTTGTGAAACCCTAGTCGAACCCCAAAATAGCCCGAACCCCTTCACCATTAATTTTGACCCATTTTAAACCATTCCAAGTGCAAAATTCTTATGTGAACCTCCTCTAGAAACCCTTAAGAAGCTTACCCACCTAATTATACCATTTCTTGGTTAAAAATAAAGGCACATGGCCTCTCTTTTGCTAGAAACAGCCGCGACATCCATCTAGGGTGTCCAACACCTTCACTCTACATCCTAGACCTCCAAAACTCCTTTCATAGCCTCAACACATCATATTCTAGCTCTTACACATGTCTTGATCAGATCATAGAAGTTCCTTAACCGGCCTTATTCCATATACCTTTCTAACATACTATTAATAGGACCTTAGATAGCTCATTCAAACTCGCACCACATCTCTTCTTTCTCAAACCTATAAGGCAGCAATACTTTGCTCCCATATGATCCTAGGATCATCTAATAAGATCAAGCATGCAAAGCTTTGAAGATTTGAAGCCCTGGGAACAAGATACAAGGCGTACGAGTGGAAATACTACCCGAAATGACCTATTTCCACCATTTTTGCTCCTTGAAGCTCAAACCCAGGTTCTAGATATTCTACTACTGATACTACACTCTTATAATGTTCATATGATCCTAAATATACTCTTGTTAAAGTTTCATAACTCAATTCATGCTCATTTTCCATTTTGATCCAAAACCGTACACCCGAAACCCTAATTTCGCGTTTTTCTTAAAACTAAATGTTATAATGGTTAAATATTGTTATAATCTATCCTAGCATGCTTAACTAATGTTAAAATAACCACTTTATTGATTAATGAAGGAATTTGAACTTAAAACCCGCGCGTTTACGTTTTGAAACCCTAATTTGACCCATTTTACTTCCTAGCTTAACGAATCGTTATTTTAAACTTGTGTTGCGTTAAAACTTCATATTTTAGTTTATTATAACTTATAAATATCTTTTGAAATGTTAAAATAAGCTTGCATGGCAATTTGGACATGTTTTGTAATTATAATCCATGCAAGGGGTATATATCGTAACTTTCTGAAATTTATAACTAAAAGGGCTAAATATGTCATTTTATCAAAGTTATAACTCCAGGGATCTATTATGTCACTTTTCAAAGTCCAAGGTTTACTTGGTATATCTTTAAAAGTTGAAGGACCAAAGTCATAAAAATGCAAACTCCAAGGACTATTCTGCAACTTTTCAAACCCTAGGGTCTAAAATGTAACATTTTGAAAAAGTATAAAATCATATTCAAAACATTACCCGACATAACTTTAATTAACGCTTCTCGTGCTTAACTTTTCCAGATATTGAATAAAACGCTTAAAACCGATGATGTCGTATCACAATACTAGGGAGCTTCATATTAAGAGGTTTCATCTTGGTATTACGTTCTGACTGAGTTGTTGGGTTTACGATTTAAAGTGCCCTAGCTCCTCAAACGTTTACTGAATGACTTCTAACATATGATGGCCCGAACGGTGATACAATAATTCCAAACTCTTCAATCAAACTCATAACTCTTAAACCAAAGTTCTAAAGTACAATCTTCCTAAGACTTGACATATTCTACTCAGGTTGTGTGACGTGGCTATTTACTATCATTTTACTATATCAACATTCCCTGGTTAAGATTGTGATAAGGTCGTCAGCTTTCATTTTGGAATATTTAATACATCTACCTATCAGGTGAGATTCATAGCCTCGCTTTTACTCATTTACATGTTTTATAAACCCGCGAGGGGGATACATGCTTGTTACAAACTCTTTTACATACTCATTTATCTTATAACAATGTGATTGTTTTTCAATGACTTAGTGAGTTCATAGCTTCACTTTTAATCTCTTTAATGCTTTCATAAACCCGCAAGGGGGATACATGCTATAAATAACGAATACAAATGTTTTACCAGACTATATGCTAATCTGATGTATCATTACAATCAATGTCTAAGTTATAAATCCTACAAGTCATTAAATTTGACTACAAGTCGTTAAATTGACTATGGATGTTAATATGTTAGTATCATAAATCCTACAAGTCGTTAAATTTGACTTCGAGTTGTTAAATTAACTTTGGATATTAATGTGTTAGTTTCATAAATCCTACAAGTCGTTAAATTTGACTTCGAGTCGTTAAATTGACTTTGGATGTTAATATGTTGATATATGAGCTCTTCGAGTCGTTAAATTGACTTTGGATGATAATGTGTTGATGACATGAGAACAAGACCAATCAGACCAAACAAGGCAATAACGGGATAATACATTGTTACTATGATTCATTGCGATTATTACTAATAACGGGTATATAATAACATGACCCAAGATCATAACAATATCATTTTCATAATAATTGTGTTTATACAATTATTATACTATTACTTGTATTCAAACTGTTTATATCAAACCTATGAATTTCACTCAACCATTGTGTTGACTTTTTAGCATGTTTATCTCAGGTAATTGAGCAAGTTGCGGCACGGAGTGGCATGGACTCGAAGATGGCTGAACTGTTATCATTCAAACATGATGTTTTAGATTTTGGGACCTGCATTTTGTAAAAACTCTGAATATAATGAATGATAACTAAATTTTTCCAACAACGTCTCTTTTGAGTCGTTTTCTATGATTATGATTGTTGTATCCATGAAGTAATACCCCAGATTAGCTTCTGCTGCTATATTGTAAAAATGGGGGTGTTACAGATTGGTATCAGCGCCATGGTTATAGAGAACAAGGTCAAAAACCTTAACTATAACCACATTTCTTTTTCAGCCATCAAAGTCCTCCGTGCCACTACATTCCGGAACAAGTATGTAAATATACATATCTATTATACTATTACATAAATAACTTATGTTATTTACAAACTAGGTTGTTATCAGAACGATGTCTTCTCCCAACCGCTCTACTTCCGATATTGAGGATACTTTTTCCTCTATGAATATTCTTAACTATATTTCGGTCTCATCAGATTATTTCTCAGCTTCAGCGGGAAGCAGATCTTTTAACTCTTCGGAAAACTCTAGTCGATATGGTATGCGTTTAATACATTAGACTTCAATGTACGATGTCGATATGTCTGTTATATATTTAGGAAGCGTCACGTATGAGTCGATAATGGTAAATGTTATACATTAGACTTCAACGACAGTCGATATATTATGGTTATACATTAGAGCGTTCAACGGAAAGTCGATATGGTATGGTTTATACATTAGACTATCAACGGACGAGTCAATAAGTTATTGGTATACATTAGACGTTCAACAGAAGAGTTCAAATGGTATTTTATACATAGACATCAACAGACGAGTCGATATTTATGGTTATACATAAGACGTACAACGGAAGAGTCGATAAGGTATGGTTTATACATTAGACTTTCAATCGGTAGAAGTCGATATGGTAAGGTATACATTAACGTTCAAACGGAACGAGTCGATATGTTAAGGTTATACATAAGAACTTTCAACGACGAGCCGATATGGTATGGTTATCAGAGTAGGACGATCAAAAACGGACGAGATTCATATGTTATGGTGTATACATTAAACGTCATTCGACAGAGTCCGATATGTTATTGTTAACAATATGACTATCAACGGACGAGTCGATATGTTTATGGTTTACATTAGACTTCAACGTTACGAGTCCGATAAGAATGGTTATACATTAATAACGTTCAAATCGGAAGAGTCAATATGGTATGGTATATCCATTAAACGTTCAACGGACGGAGTCAATATGTTAGGTTATACATTAGACGTTCCAAATTCAATAAGCGAATCGAGTTTGATATGTTTATTGTTATACTAAGACGTTCAACGGCACAGTCAATGTTAATTTGTTGTACATTAACCGTTCAACGAAGAGTAATAATAGGTATATGGATTTATACAAAGACGTGCAACCGGACGAGTCGATATGTTATGGTTATACATTAGACGTTCAACGGAATACCCCCGCCAAATACTCCCGCCAAAAACCCCCGCCAAATACCCCCGCCAAATACTCCAAAAACTCCCGCCAAATACTCTCGCCAAATACTCCCGCCAAATACCCCCGCCAAATAATCTTTTATACCATAAAAGCAAAAGAAGATGATACTATTCGTTATTTTCTTTCTTCCCTTATTCTTCTTTCTCTTCTCTCTCATTCTGACTCACTTTAATTATAATCACTCACTACTCTTTACTATCACAACCACAAACCTAACACACACTCTTAACATCACACCACAAAGATGGTGAACATGGTAGCCGACATGCAAGCTTTTTGCGTGTAGGTTGTGCAGAGGAGATGTAGTCTCCGACAATCGTATAAACATGATGAAAAAAAAAGTTACGGTAAACTATACTAATGCAGGTCCAAAAATCACAGGTGGAACAATCAAATGTTTAAAATTTGTGGAAAATAAAATATAAATATTCTGGTTAGTTGTTAAAAGAATTGATTTCTTTACTATTTAACAGCATCCCGCAACATTTTTGGATGTGAATTTTTTATGAAAGTAGACCGACTTCGTGAATTGATGAGTTCGTCCTTGGAGCTCCAAGTTACCTGTCAGGACATTCAAACACTCCAAGCTATTATTCAGGACCTTCAACGCCTCCAAGCTATTCTTCTGGACCTTCAACACCTACAAATTATTCTCTATGATCTTCAAGAAATAGAGTGTGCTCAAACTGCAAGAACTTGCGTGGAAAGATAAGTGTACTAAAGGCAACAATGGAAATGCATATGCATCCAGAACAACATACAGTTAATTTGGCTGCACTATTTCACGAAGTTCTCAATGAGATGGAAAAACTTGATTTGGAGTGGTGTGGGGTGGGGTGGGGGTTTTGGGGGGGGGGGGGGGTTGGGGGGGGGGTGGGGTGGGGGGGGGGTTTGGGGTAGTTGTATGTGCAATGTAATTCGTATTGTTTATTATATTAGAACTTTTATGTCTATTCATGTATGTGAAGACTATGTTTAAACTTTTATGAATGTGAGTGTGGTTTCTATATGTTTATGTTTAACGATTCAAGATGACAGCGAATGTAACAAAACATGAACACACCTTTAAAGGGCAAACATGAGCTAATTAATGATTAGTTTCTAATCATATCTATATTTTTTGTTAAAATATACGGAATATCAGACCAAAACGAACGTAAAAAACGTAGTTTAATTAAAAGTCAACAAAGTCAAACACTTTCCCCAGCGACAAGTCGCCGGGGAAACTGTCCAAAAAACCCGAAGCCCAATTTGGTAATAAAAAAGCCCAAACCAATTGACACTTTCAGGCCCAATTAATGGTATCCCCGGCGACATGTCGCCGGGGATACTTATGTACACGTCACCACTAAATTAAGTAACACTAATTATTTTTTTTAAAATAAACAAAATAATCCCCGGCGACATGTCGCCGGGGAAAAGTAAGCGGGAAAATCCCCGTTACGTTTTACGTTAATTAATTTTTTTAAAATACCAAATATTATCCCCGGCGACATGTCGCCGGGGAAACGTGAGCGGGAAAAATTCCCGCTACGTTTTGCGTTGATTTTTTGGGTCAAATTTTACTTACACTATCCCCGGCGACATGTCGCCGGGGAAAATTCCCGAACTCTTTGACTGAAAATTTTACGGGAATTGGTGCCACGTAGGACGAATTTTTGTCATTTAGCGACTATTCCCGGCGACAAATGTCGCCGGGGAAAACGTGTTCACCTGTTCTCCTATTTCTTATAGCGAGTTTCTTTCACCACGAGTAGTCCAACACCGTATACTTCACTTTTATCATGTTTTTGCAACGATCCCACTCCATATAATTCCTACAGTGACTTAGAAGTTAGAACAATATAGTTAGATTTTAAAAGTGTTTGACAGTGATAGTAAAAACACCTTGTAATACAAATAATACTTTTTTACAAATCAGTGAAGAAAATTTAACAATAAAAATAAGCAAAGAAATATGGGAAGAAAGCCAATATGTAAATTGAAAAATGTTTACACATTGTGGTTCATGGTTGTTAAACTTGAAATGGTAGTGTAGCTAGCCATATATAATCCTTCTTCCTTTTGTAGGCTTCTAGTGCATCTTGTCAATTTCTCCATCCTCTGCATACAAAAAAGTAAATACACAACGACAAAAACAGCTAAAGAAATCATCCTTTTCACTTCAGAGAACTTCAATAAGCTCGTTAAAGTCATTTTGCGTTAAAAAATGCAATGCTTACCTTTAATGATTAAGATAGGATAAAGTATAAAGTATACACCATGTACGAACGGAAGGAGAACAAAACAAGAAGTTTAAAGAAAAGAAAATAAGGATGGTGATCGAAGTTTTAGATGGTGTGCAAAGAAGTAACAAAAGAGTCATGGGTGGGTGAAATTAAGGTTGAATAGAGTTGCACACTGTATATTCGTATGCTCATGCACACAATTTTGAACCCTTTTACACTAAACTTGAAGCTGAATATAAGTTGTATGATACCTTGGATTCATTCTTGACAAAGAGTATCATCATTTTTATGCATTACTGCAAGCACAGCAAAATAAATGATCAAACAATAGGAAATCTTGATATCAACCAAAAAACAGAGAAATTCCGATACAAAAATTCAAACAAAATAAACAAATGTTGAAAAGGAAGTTATAAGAAGAAACAGAGAGACAACGACTTACCACATGTGTGAGGGGAAATGAGGTTTGATGCAAGATGGGTAGGAAAATTCTGACAGTTAAATCATGGAGTAGGAAGTGTGGGAAATTTCATCTCCTCAATAGTGCATCACTATTTGTGCTGATGTGTCTTCTTTTTAGGTTGCTACAGCAAAAATGGGAGTTCTTTTTATATAATAGGTAGAAATTGACAACATCATATTACATATGTGTTTTTGTTAAAACATTATGTAATAGGTGATATTGTTTATTTGTTTTAATCGAAAGACTTCTTTTAAAACAGTTTTGTATAACGAATCTTACAAAACATTGGTGTTTTAAACAAAAGACGAATTAAAATCGTTTTGTTAAGAAACACTTATGATTAAGCATGTTGTTAATAGTACAAATCTTAGTTATAAACTAATCATGGGATCTCGTATTAACAAAATATTTGGAATGTCACGAGTGACATCTAAAGGATCTGCTCCCGAACTTGTTAAAAGGGAGACCAATACTCGAGTTACGTGTATGGTAGATGCTTTGAATCATTCAGAAACCTTATGTGCCATAACTATGCGTTATATGGTCTAAATGACATGAAAACTAAGGTCATGAGGGAATCCGACCTTAGATAATGGTTGATTAGCACTTCGGTATCATGTATATGGTGATAAGAGTTTGATTAACTCTTTTAATGCAGTTGAGAATGAAGAGAACGATTTTTGGGCAACTCTCCAACTGCTAATATTAAGGGAAAAGGAGATGTGATATACATCTGGAAAATAGTCTAAGTTAACCAACACGGTGTACATGCCAAAGATTCGTAGAAATCTTGTATCCGGATGGTTGCTTAATGAAATTTGGCTTTCATCTTATGTTTGAATCAAATAAAAAACTGAGTTAACGAATAACATAATTTGATTCCGTACGAGTTACGCCTTTAATTTTTAACATATGGCATGGCTGACTCAGACATGTTTTAAATTTTAACTCAATATGTTGTCTAATTAAACCAAATTGGATACTCATTTTTGTATTGACACATACTACAAAATTTAAACTTGTGTTGAAGCCAAATTGACAAGATTGTCTTTTTTCTCGGTTGAACGAAAATAACCGAACCCCTTGATATGATTCACATTGTTTTATGTGATTTAGAATTGATACCTACTAAGGTAGCGAATAGCGAGCACTTCATCATATTTGTTGATGGTGGTATAAAATATTATTATTTATACTTACTTGAGAATAAATATATAGACAAGATTGATCTATATAAATAAGTTGAGAATCAACTTATTATAAAAAACAAGGTGGTTCAAAGTTATATCAAAGGTGAATATGTGTTTTCATTTCTAAATTTATGTGCTAAATTTAGAATAAGACACAAATTTAGTGCTCTTGATACTTCAACAAGAGAATTGTTGAAAGAAAATAACCGTGCCTTAGAAGATATGGTTAATGCCATGTTCTTAAGTCCTGGTTTAAGCCATGACATGTGGGGGAAAGCGATTATATCAGATACATATCTTTTAGATAAATCCCTTGTAAAAAAATAAGATAGTTCATATGAACTATGGATGAGAAGAAGACTATCTTATAAGTATTTACAAATGTGGGGGGATATCTAGCCAAGATATCTGTATTGAACCCCAAGGTTTAAAAGATTTGACTTGAAATTGTGATTGCATGTTCTTAGTATATGCTCATAACAGTATTGCTTATGGTTTCTTTGTGTTTGTTGATATACACAAGGATACAACTAGGGGTGGAAATTTCTGACCAGACACGAAACCCGATCTGAAACCGACACGAAAATTAGCAGGTTTGGGTTGAGTCTAATAGATTTCGGGTCGGGTTTGGGTCGACCTATCTGACCCGTTTATTAAACAAGTTAGGTTCGGGTTAAGAATAAATTAAGCGGGTCGACCCGTCAACCCGTTTAATATTTTTTCTAAAAATAAAAATTATTTATATTTTATTATATGTGTTAAATGGGTTAAACGGGTCGACCCGCAAACCCATTTAACTTGTTTAACCCGTGTAATGTGCCAACTTTTGTATATAAAATGGGTTAGATAGGTTAACCCGAAACCCGTTTAACCTATTCAACCCGTGTAACCTATTTAACCCGCCAACCCAACTATATATATGGGTTAAATGGGTCAGGTTCGGGTTATGTGTAAGGGTTGACATAGCTGACCTGATTATTTAAATGGGTCAGGTTCGGGTTAGGGTTTTCTGACCCGCCAACCTGCCAACCCGAACCTGCCAACCCGAACCCGACCTGAATTGCCACCCCTAGATACAACAATGGAATAAAGAAGTGCTTCCTTCTTTGGAAATTTATTTCCTTGATTAATGAAAGAAATTGGAAGATCATCTAGAATAGATGACGAAGTTGTCCAAGATCAGAGACAACGGGATGATAATGATCTCCAAGATGAGAGACAAGATCAACCAAAGGAAGAAGTGGTTGAACCCAAAAGATGCAAAAGGGCAAGAACCGAGAAATCGTTTAGACTCGATTTTATTTCTTTTATGGTAGAAAATGAACCTACTTCTTATCGAGAAGCGGTAAGTTCCTCGGAATGGCTCAATAGAATGAAGCCATTAAAACTGAAATAGATTCTATTTTACAAAAACATACTTGGGTCGTGGGTTTACTTTCGGGTTGTAAACCACTAGGCTATAAATGGATCTTCAAAAAAGAAGATGAAAACCGATGACACCATTGACAAGTACAAAATAAGATTGGTGATCAAAGGATTTAGACAACGTGAAGGTCTAGATTAATTTGATACTTATTCACCTGCTACGCGAATAACCTCTATTAGTCACGTGAGGTGCATTAGTTAACTTTGTAAAATAATTATAAAGAGAAGGTAAAAAACTGTGTTTTATTAGTTTAAAGCAATTTCACTATCTTCTCATATTTCAAATTTCTCTTTCAAGAAACGTATTAAAATAATGGGTTAATGACTTAAAAAGTCATCAAACTTGACACTTTTTATCTTTGTGTGTAGTCATCTTATTTTTTTCTCACTATATCATCAAACTTTCAAAAGTCGATCATTGTGTGTATTTTATGACCATTCCGACATGTAAAATGACCATTTTGCCCTACAAAATTTAGAAAAAATAAAGGTAAAATGGTCACAAAATACACATAATGATCGACTTTTAAAAGTTTGATGACATATTGAGAAAAAAATAAAATGACTACACACAAAGATAAAAAGTGTCAAATTAAATGACTTTTTAAGTCATTAGCCCTAAAATAATTAAAAAAACTTGCCTAAATGGGAAGTCAAAACAATATGGCGTTGAAATATATTAGCTGCAGTTGATATAATGATTTTAGAGCTTTAGTTATTTTTAGAAAAAATTAATTAGTTGACGGCCAAAATTTTATAAAAAAGTATAAACAGATGTGACAAATAAGTACACACATTAACAAGTCTATTATTATTTATTACCATTATATTACTAAATTTTTAGAATTTTAGTTTTGATATCCATTTTTTTTTTCATAACACTTTTGATATTCTTATAATATTTACACCATAAATTTTAGTTTTCACACATTGCTTGTTTGGTGACAAATATTACTTTCTAGCATTAAAAACACTAGCAAAACAAAACTATATCACACAAAATAGTTCGCTTACGATACTTACAAGTTAATAGTAAAATGTACCCATATGTCATAATATACCCAAAATGTAGCGTCTTAAAGTTTTAATACTGTAAAAGATAGATGATGATCAAGCGATCATTAGTTATTCCAGCAAACCCGTCTTGGCATACATCATCATGATGCCGCCTAATTGTCTCCTCTATTTAGCATCCTTAGTATCGTAAGGAAGAGGTTCAATATGTCGAGATAAAGAGTGACTGATGCCCAGATGTATTCATCATAAGTGAATCGCTTGATCAAGTTTTCAGTGTCGTAGATTATGTACCCAGAGAATATCACTGCACCAAATCCACCAATGATGGCGTTTGATGTAGGTCCAAGAGGGAAGACCATCTGCACGGCGAATGTAACATAAATCAGCGCATATGAGCATGTGTTCTAACATTGGGAAAACTAATTGTATACTGAACACCAAAGCGTTCGTCATATGGCCTACGGCCTCAATAAGCATAATGCTCGATCCCCACTAGGTCAAGCGACTAGAGAGCGGCCCACCCAACAACACATTTTTGTCCTTCAGCTGATGTTTTAGATATGATACGACTTTATTCTTTCACTAAGACGACTACACGTTTTTTAACAATTCAGCCCAATTCAACTATAGGAAGTCTTCTATGTTTCACATGTTATCGGATAAAATACAGTCCTATTTGACCCGTTTCCATATATATAGACTGAAACGGCCACCTATACCACTAGGCGTTATCAATTGTTTTAACGACCATGTCCACTCGTTAGAAGGCCTAAAGTTATACCAGACTACGTGGAATAAGGTTTGCATTGACCCGTTGGACTAACAAAGGCTTCAAATGCATACTAGTAGCCAAAAATCCCAAACAAAGCTGGTGAACAAAATTGGTCCCACGAAGCTGAAGTCCTTGCCCTTCTTTGATGCCTAAAAAGTATATGCAGCAAGGGACGTAACCACTGCTGAGGTTAAAATCAAAGCTTCGAGCACGATCTTTCCTGCAAGAATAATTTTGGATGTATAACAGTCAACACAGAAATCATATTTATTAACATTAAGAGATGAAATCATGAATCCAAACCATCTGTGTTGGCACAGGTTACGCCCACAGTGAGGCTCAGAGATGCCGTAAAGAGTCCTAGGAAGACTAAGTTAAGTGGGTGCTTTTGTTGGTATACATGCAACGGCCACAACACTGCAAATTTTGTTTTCAAATTATTATGCAACTAAAATAATTTAATAAAAACTGGAAATCAAAATTGCATAACTGAATAAGATCCTCAACAATCACGCTAAGTGTTCTTTCCAGGCCTACAATAGTTCTTTCCAGGCCTACACAATGAACAAAAAGTGTTGTTAAATTTTTTAATTTCATGAGAAAAGTTTATATACGACAAGAATATAACACATAGAACAACAGAACTCACAGCCATGTTGACTTGCTACACCACCAGTTCTCAGGCAG